>WKFP01014747.1:347786-386368 GCA_011057875.1 Pterocles orientalis
TAGAAGAGTCTTCTTCTAATATACTGGGTATGATGTGCATGGGATGGAATAATTGGTCAGTCTGCTTCTCAATCTTTACCTAAAAGCAAATCCCAGGCTAGAAGCCAGACTGTCTCTTCCCCCCCAAAAGGCTGAATGTATGTCCTTGAGAACAAATAGCAACATCCTAGCAATAACTATAAACGTTCTTCTCTTATCAATTCTCTCCTGAGCAGGAATGCAAAACATAGCTTCTTGCTAGCTATTTATGAAGAGAAGGGAAAAGGAAAAAAAAAAATTAACTCTGCTCTGCTTAACCCATGACAGAAGGAGCACTTGCTGCATGGAAATCAAATTATTCTTGTACTCTTTATTTAGCCCAATATGTCATAGACATGAGAGTAACTCAAGGACATGGTAAATAAGAAAAAAAAATTGACTGGGATAAAAGCAGCCAGAGCAAGCATTTTAATTCAGTGGAGGCCAGTTGAGATGGCAGGACACGGATTATAGTGATAGTATTATTTTTCTTCCTTTTTTTTTTTTGGATGAAAAATGTAGCTAAAATGCTAAAAGCTTTGCATTTTCCTTCTGTACAGTGAACAGATGATTGCATGTGGTCCATGCACAAGATCAGGAGATTAAAATTTTTAGAAGTGCAGTCCCATGGAAATTTATGCCAGAGAGCAAACCTACTCATGCAACTAATTGCTGGAAGTAATTTCCTTGTGAAAACAAGAAGAATCTTCAGATAAGACAGGAAGATTTATGTTTGGGACATATTATAGCTATAAATGGAGGATTAGAGTCAGGGCAAGATTATCTAGAAGTAAACTGCAGTGTATGCCAGTAACCTTTTAACATAGTTTGCTTAGTTTCATACTATACAGTTGAAAACTAAGGGAACATTTCCAAGTCCCATTCTGCAATCTGTTTGGTCATGCATCATTTTCTGAAAAGCTTTGGTACACTCTTTTTACTCTTAGAAGTGTGGTATGGTGTATTATTTTTAATGGCCTTGAGTTGGAGGAAAGTGTATGGGCAGATTTTAAAGGTGTCTGTTCTGTGTGTGTACACACACGCAGACACACATCCATGGTACCATGGAAGATCTTTTGTATGTATGTGGCTGTTTGCCCAGCTGAAAGCTGAAGGCCTTTCTCTCTTAATCCTTCTCAACTGATTCGTTTCAAGGCTTCCTCTGATGAACAGGATCCTGTAAGAACAGGATCAAACATAGTACAGTGGATCAAAGACTGTGCTGGTGAATATTCAACTTTCTTCAAGATAAAGATGAGTTGATTTCTAACCCATATATCCTTATAGACACTTAAGTGAGGCCTTCTCTGAAGGTAAATACTGTTTTGTTTTGTGCTGCCTCTTACACTGACAGCAAATGAGAAAGGAACTAACATGGTACTGTAAGAGGGCAGATTTAGATTAGACATTAGGAAGAAATTTTTCACTGTGAGGATGGTGAGGCACTGGAACAGGTTGCCCAGAGAAGCCGTGGATGCCCCATCACTGGAGGGGTTCAAGGCCAGGCTGGATGAGGCTTTGAGCAACCTGGGCTAGTAGGAGGTGACCCTACACATGGCAGGGGGGTTGGAACACGATGATCTTTAAGGTCCCTTCCAACTCAAACCATTCTGTGAGTCTATGATTCATTTTGGAAACACTCTGAGAAACATGTTTCAGTAACATCTTGTACACTACTCAGATAGAGCTTCAGATAAGATGACAGATACGCAGACTTTCCATACCCACGTACTAAAGACATTAGAGAGAAGCCTGTTTCATTTTCTCCCTGGGACTGGGTGTACAAATCATTATGATTTAAACATATTTCTTGGGAAAGGAAGAGTTTCTATGGCTCCACAGAACTGTGCAGCTGCTCTTTGGTCATCACTGCCCAGAACCTTGCCTCAGAGAGAAATCAAATCAGAGATGCTAAGGAATAAGTAGATTATTTTTCTGACTTTATGATGTTTACTGAAGATTATAAAAAGATTATATAAGGCACACCCTTATTTTCTTCCATTTTGTCTTGACCCAGTAAATCATTTTATTTGCTGTTGCCTTGGATTCTCACCAAAGAACAACTACTTTTAAACGGACTTATTTTTATACTTCACACAGACATCTTCCTTTGAGAATAAGAAATGAATACCATAAAAGTACACTTTTACTTACAAAGAAAAAACAGTTAGCATTTCACTCCAATTCCCTATCTAGTCCTCATTTTTAATATAGCATTAAATTCATTATTCTTTGGAAAGTGTTCTCTGAATGCTTATTCTAATTAATTGGATATAACTTTCATATTTTATTTATTTATAATAAAAATGATTCTACGACAAAACAAAATTAAATGAAAAAGTAATTATGCCAAAAATAAATTTTTTTCAGGCAATTTCAAATCGTTGTTTCAATTTTCTATTTTAAAGATTTCCATTACAATTCAGTATGAATAAAGTGTAATTAGTTTGCATTTAAATAAAATATCTTCTCTTGAAATACAAGACAGATGTGCTATGAAGATGAAGCCTTTTAAAAATATTGATGTGAAAAGTATGCTGATTTTTTTTTTCTCATTACGAGTCCTGTTTTGAAGAAAGTGACATATTCTGATTAAATGAAAAGTTCCTGCTAGGTCTAATTCCTTCTGAAACTACTTCTGCTGTATAAATCTGTGGTCCAACTTAAATTAAATTATCTTTTTTTTTAATCCACAAACCAGGAGACAGATGATATTATCATCATCTTTGTGGAGACAAGTTTCAGACATTGCAACGATTTTATTAAAAATAGTACTTAATTTCTTTATAAAATTTACCAAGATCCAGTTAAGTAATTATTACTGTGAGCTATAAAACAGAAAGATGCATATAAAATGTAATTTAAATCTAAAAATATTTACTTTTGTCTGTTTTCTTCATAAGTTTGCAGAGAAATTTGATATAATGGTGTTAGATAGAATCAAGTACCATAAAAATGGTCTAACATCAGTGATCAAGCACAGAAAAAGATGAAAATGTAAGGTTGGAAATGTTCAGATCAGTGTCTTAAATATAGTTGAGTCAAGCATCAAAACCACAGGTGTTTAAATTTTCACTTTTTTGAACACACAGCTTAATCAATAATTCAGTTCCATATTTTTGCAAATACCAAGCAATCAGAGCATGTCTAAAATTTATAAATGTAACTGAATATTACAAATATAACTGCTATGTTTGCTGGGAAAACCTTTACTCTGTTCCAGGCTGAAAGTATTTTTGGATTTTGATTTACCTGTTGGCAGAAAAATTTGGGAAGATTTTATTACAGTTGTGAAACTAACAGTTACAAGGACCTCAGGTTTGTCTAGTTTGGAGGAGGATGAGGGGTGACCTTGTTGCTCTCTGCAGAGTCCTGAGGAGGGGAAGGGGAGAGGGACGTGCTGAGCTCTTCTCTCCTGGGATCCAGCGATAGGACTGCAAAAGCAGGAGAAACCTGTCTCACAGCTGAATTCAGGCAAGTTAGCATGTCCGGTGTGCCCAGTGACCTGCAGAAGTGCTGCAAGGGGTTAGCAAGTGCCCCCGGCAGCAGAAATTTGGGGCTTGATGAAGAAGAATCTCAGATTTCCTTTCTCATAGCAAAATGTCTAGCTCTTTTCTTTGAGCAGCCAGCAATGGGAAACATGTTGGTCTCCCACCAACTTCACATCAGAGTCTGATTTTTTTGCCCAACCTACTGACAGTTTTCCCAGTTCTATCAAAAAAAGCCATGCTACTTCGGGGACTTCAGCCCTCGGAATCATGTGACAACGACAGAGCATTCATTTTCATTCTGTAATAAACTTGTGGAAGATGGGAGTAACAGGACTTGTTAAGGGACCTCTACACTCTTTACATCCTTGGGATTGCAAGAATTCAGGGTGCCTTTGCCTAACGTTTGGCAACAACATTACGATCAGTTCAGGATTTTTTTTCATATCACAGCAGTGGCTCTCTCTCTTTATTGAGCAGAACATTTAGGAAATGCAACATTTCTTTTTTCAGGCCCTTTCCAAAATATTGTAGCTTTCTCTGCTGCTTAAAACTTATGGTCTTATTTCAGACTGAAATGAATGTTGTTCTAAACATAGTTGTGCTGCAGTGGAAGGACTTCCTTCAACTAAGCATTGATCATATACATTGTTTTCATAGCTTTTAAATGTGGAAGAAAAGGTGGTCTGATAAACTAACTCAGAAGGGCATGTGGGGGGTGTGGGCGGTGATACAAATTTGTCTGGTTTTGCCAAGTCTCTGTAGGGAGGTAAATTATGTCTCTGAACTAAGGTACTTTGCTCTCTGCGCACTCCCTCCTTTAACTGTGAATGAAATGTAGCTGATTTAAAAATTATACAAGAAATGCTGCAGAA
This sequence comes from Pterocles orientalis, assembly GCA_011057875.1. Taxonomy (NCBI): domain Eukaryota; kingdom Metazoa; phylum Chordata; class Aves; order Pterocliformes; family Pteroclidae; genus Pterocles; species Pterocles orientalis. The sequence continues at coordinate 352,168 of WKFP01014747.1, forward strand.
GCCATGTTCTCAAAAGGCTGCTGATGATCAGGATGGGGAGATGGCAGGGGCTCTGCACAGACATAGGGGAGTGGACACAAGCTGTCACAACGTTCAGTCAGCAACTGGCACCTTGTCATGGGACTATTTAATCACACAAACGTAAGATGAATGTCAGTGAATGGGAAAAGCAGTACAAGATTGTGTAATTTTCCAGAGCATGGGAACCAGAACACGGCACCCCCAGCTCCTGTTCACAAATGATACTCTGCTTGCATAGCAAAGCAAGTGACGTTTCTGCACACCCGTGCCATGAGCTCTCTCTCCCAGGGATGAAGTACAGTGCAATCTTCATCCAGATTCTACACTTTTACATTTGTCTGCTTACCTTCCAGCCCACTTCCCCACAGAAAAAGCATGTTCTCACTCAAAAAGATACTTTGATGAAAGCAGGACTAATTGTACCACTCTCAGCAGGAGCTGAAACCAGTTAAACCAGTAAGAAGTCACTTTATCAGGCTGTATATCATTTGAGAAATACACTACTGCTGATCACCACCATTTGTCATTCCTTTTGCCATTCTTGCTTAGAAAAACAAGAGAAAAAACAACCACATCTGGACTCATTGTAAATCTTTGGGAAAAAATAAATCTGTTTCACAATAAGTCAGTGAAGAGACAGTAAGCCTAGACAAAGAGTTGGCATTAGACAAGAAAGATTTCCTTCCTGCCCTCAGCTCTCAATATTTCTCTCTGAGGTCCTGAAATATGAAAACATATATGTAAAGGTGCATAAAATAATGAATGGCATGACTTATAATCTGCATTTTTCAATGAACTAGGGGCCACCAAATGAAGCTAGTAGGAGCCAGGTTCAAAGTAAACAACAGTGTTTTATTAAAACACCATATTCTAAAATTACAGTTAGTGGTAGAAAAGTACAAAAAGTAGCATCTTTTTTTTTCTTTGCTTTGTTTCCTAGACTAATGAAAGAGAAGCTAGTAGAGACTACTTTATTTCAGAAGGACTGAAGAAAATTCCCTCTTCAGTCCTTTACAAACAACCTCTTCAGACCTGGCATTATTTGTTCAATAAAACCACAAAACAGATGTTTCTAAGAGACTTCAAGAAATAATGACATCCATTCCCTAGCTCCCAAATAAGATCACCTTTGAAGATGTCCTGTAGAAACTACATAGTTACAAAACCCATAAGAATGCAACATATAACTCACTCTGCTTTCTTACCGAAAAATACAGACCCATCTTCAAACAAACTATTTACGTAATTAAACAGATTATTTATGGAAACTTCTCCAAACTGCATTTGGCTAGACATTCCTCTTTAAATGCAATTGCACTTTCAAATGGACTCACTTATGCTTCAGTCACACTAAAAAATGCTCTCAGCAAGATTTCATTGTGATAATCTTACATGCACAGAGAACTAAATGTTTGGAGGTGCACAGAAAGTTGAGCTTAAAATCTAACTGGAATGTTGACTAAATATTTTCATTAAGATTTTGATTCTAATGAATATTAAACAAAACCCAGCCACTCAGCATTTGATCTGTGAGAGTGTAGAAAATCTGGAGTTTGGGGAACCAACACTGCTGAGTTTTAACATTTAAAAAAACAAGAAGCTGCTTAAAGGTGAAAATTATGACTGGAGCTCCTAATAAAACAGACGAAAGAGAATTTTCTCAGCTATGAAAGTATGTGTTTGCCCTTTGGATCTGACAAAACAACCACGCAAAGGCTGTTGATTTTATAATTGCAAGGAAGACAGGAAAATTCTCATAAATTAACATATAGTGCTATAAATGATATAGGTTATAATGCTATAAATGATATAGGTTATTACATTTCCTATCAGTTCAGCCACAGGAGTACCAAGTTGAGAATGACAATTATATACTCATGAGTTGTAAAATAAGTCAATTATATGGGAAATCCTGGCTTCAAGAACACGATAAGGAAGCAACTGCCTAAGGCAGCAGGCTGGGGACAATGACCTGCACACTTGCTAGTGCTTGAAGAGATGACATGGGCTCTTTCAGACTGAACTATAACACTCAGTTCCTACCACCATTGGTCATTACTGCGGGTGTTGCAGCTGAGGTAAGGGTTGAGCTGTGTAGGAGCTCAATGGGTTCACTTGCATTCACTTCAACTCACTTTGTGAAGTGAGTCATGGAGTGCATGAACTTTGTTTCTTTTGGGTGAGACTGTATGGAAATACGTGTTCCAGAAGCACAACTAATGCTCTCCAACTGCTAATGGACAGTAGTCCATGGGATCTGACTAGAATCCAAACAGGGGATGGAAGTCCAAATATAGACCAAAACAAGATCCAATGTAAATACAGAGTTGTGACTTCGTCCTCAGCACCAATTGTTTTGCTCTACACTCTCCCTTTTACTATAATACTTGCCAGTGCAGACACAGCCATAGACCAAAAAATGTCAGACTTGAAGTTGCCTCAGGTCTCTGAAGTTGCTGTCTGGTTTCCCCACTTAGCCATTTTTTCATTTTATTTTTGGTGATTAATAATGAAATTTGTCCTCACAGTCATTACTTTCTGCTAGGAGAAATTTGGAGGGCAGCAATAGGGTGGAAAAAAATACAAAATCTTCATAGTACAACTAAGGTCCTCAATATTGCATCATTCTGTTTTCTCAGCTTCAGGCAACATGAAATGGCCAAAGACATATATTTCCACCACTACTTCCTGTACAGAATTGCTGCTTTTTTTTTTTTTTGAGGTCATTTGCAGCCTCAAAAGTTACAAATCCTCCACAATCTGTAAGCTGGCCTGAAATCAACTCTCAGCTCTTTGTAGAGACTTCTGTCTGTAAACCACCAGTACCCATTCCCGCTTAATACACACCAACAGCTCTACCCATTAGAGCTTTTAGTTTTTGTGTTTTCACCACTTCTGCAATCACCTTCACAGCAAACAAAATCTTGCGCTTTCATCCTGCTTGACACAGCTCAAACACCTCCGTTTCTGTAGCAACTGGCATGTTCCCCTAGCCTCTGAAAGGCCCCTATTTTAAACCATCAAGAAACACAGCTCAGGTTTTGTAGCATACTTTCACAGTTGCAAAAATGTCCAACTGTGACAATTGACATACGGATTTGCCTCACTTTTGGTGCCTCTAGCTTGGCTGCTGCCTTGCAGAGTCTTTCCGTGCTTTGTCCTGTGCTTGGAAAAGAGAAGTGTTATAAAAGTTTTCTTCACTGGTTGCCCAGGGTCTTTTCTTTACAGGGGGAATACAATATTTTTTTACTCGTCCCTCTGGTCATTGTCAGAAGCGATTGCCTGCTTAGATCTCTTTATTTATTTGTTACTCTTTTCCGGTTTAAGAAAATTCTTCAAAAGTTTAAAATGAAGTTACCTGAACTGACTTCCATTAGAAGCATCTGTCTTTATGCTGCACTGATTTTCTCAGTCTAACAAAGTACAACTGTGTTTATTGCAATTAATAGTGACAAGCTAACAAATCTTAGCTGAGTTTTCTTTTTTTTTCCTTTCATACATGTTTCATATAGGGAGTACAAACACCTACGAAAGTTTACCTCAGAAGTACTTCATTGCCTGGCTTCAAAATCACTGGGAAACTTCAATGTTTCACAGAATGCGTAATATTTTTTCTTTTCAGTAATTTTTGTTTCTTTTTTTATAATTTATCAAAAACTTAAGATGAGACTTCACATACTTACAATATCAGAATAGCATTAGAACAGGTAAAAATAAACGAATGTCACAGTTTGAAAAATAAAAGTGCTTGAGGTGGCCTAAAATTGACATAACTTTCCCTGCTACGTCAATCTAATCCTGAAATCAAGTGCATTTTGGAAGATTTGATATTTTATTTCTTCTACCTAATTCTTTTGAAAAGCACACATTTTAAAAATTCAATTTTAAAATATTGAATGTAAATCTATGTTCTTAATCACGTTTTATTGGAAAAAAATGGCTAATCTTTTTAAAGAAAAAAGGAGTTTCCCAGAAAATGTATAAACCATACAATACAACCTAGTAATACTGTGCTAACAAAATGAAATGGACATTACCTGAATAAAATTAAGATAAGAAGCTTTCTAAATGTTTTCTGAACAATTTATTGTGACTATTTAAAAGCTAATACTGTGGGGATCCTGACTGGGAGACCATCATACATCAAGGAGTTAGTGATCAGCAACAAAGTTATTCTGAGTGCACTCAGTCCTGTGCCGCACTGTGCTGCACATCCAGCGTGGCCTTTATACCTGTGTTGGGCTGCACATATCCCTTGGCTGCAGGATCACGTCAGCTGGCTTATTGCAACATGGGAGCCTGCTCCCGCTGGGTATCAGCAGCTGCAGCGCCTTCCTGTTATTGCCTTTATCGAAAAGTGCAGCAAGAAGTTCTCATGTGAGCATCCTTTCTGTTTGACAGTAGAAATGATGAACAGAGTTGTGGTCATGTCAGAAAATCCTACAGTAACTCAAATGACCAAAATGGGATCACTCTTCCCATGGTTGGGGTCTGCATGGTGTGCTGTGCATGGATCAGGGGCCTGTTCAAAGCTGCACAGCTCAGGGTTCCCAATATGTAAAGGGATGTAGGATTCTTTCTACCCTTCTTTATTTCTTTACAGTGTTAGCTCTAATAACTATAATTTTAAAGGACATTTTACAGAGCCTGAATGTCCTTCTTACTGGGATTGTAATGGACCAGTATCTTCTAAAGCAAAAACAACTAAGTTAAAATGATGATGTGAAAATAGCAGGACTATCTAGACTGCAAAAGGAAATCGGATTTTCTCATAACAGCCTAATTTCTATTTTCCTCTTCTGTGTTTACTGAAATTTCAAACACCACTATTTGAGTAAAGGGTTCATGCCCAGTGTGTGTGCAGCTGCTGCTGAACTTCTGATTGGCTCTGAAATATATTTACCCTGTCCTCTCCTCAGAAGCACTTTCAAGAAGCATTGAGAAAATTGGTTTAGACAACCTGTTCACTCCAGTTTTAAGAACCATTCTTGGTGTAGTCAAACACATGCAAATGACTTACAAAAATATTCTTTTTGAATCTTAAACATTACAGACAGTTAGCCCAAACTGCCTCTGTAGCAATTACATGTAGCCATTAAAGGATGTAATTCTGTCCTTAGGGCCTCTCAGTGCTAGCCCTACAGCTCGAACTGTCAATACTTACAGTAAAATTCTTCAACTACTTGATTACGTGACCATAACACAAGAAAGTTTGGACTTGTTTTTTTTTCCTTTGGCTGTTGCCTGTATGCATACTCATTATTAGAAATGTGCAACCAGTCTTAAGTTTGCTACAGAGAAAAGATACTGTCTGTTACTGTAGAGCATCCAACATGATGCAAATTCAGACATCAACTTGCATTTCAAGTTGCATTCCAATCACTTATTCGTGTGTCAATACCTACAAAGCCAATGGCTTAATTTTCTCTTTTTCACTTATTTCTGGTGAATATGGCACCATATATGGTAGTGCCATGACTACCCAAACTGGGACTGTGCAGCAGTGGTCTGTACTGGGTTTGAATCAATGGCAACTTGCAACTAATCATTTCTGCTTTCCCTAAGAGACTCTCACTTCCTGTAATCACTGATAGCACTGAGTCACCAAGGTGGGAGGGACCACTGGAGATCACCCAGTCCAACCCCCTGCACACCACAGTCACCTACAGCAGCTTGCTCATGACTGTGTCTGGTTGGGCTTTAAATATCTGCAAGGCTTGCTGAAAGCAAAGCTAACCATTTAAGTTCAAGGTCAAGAAGACACTGAGTGACTCCACCTTCTCCATGTCCTTTGTTACCAGATCTCCTATCCCGTTCCCCACGTTTACCCTAGTCTTTCTTTTGCTGCACTTTACCTGCACCAGCCATTCTTGTTGCCCACCAAATCCCTTGCAGGCTCTCCTAACCCCATTGTTGCACACTCCCAACAGTTTCTCTATATTCCCCCCAGGTCACCTGTCACTTTCTTATCTTCTGTGTTTCCCATTTATGTCTGAGTTTTGTCAGGAGGGGTTTGTTCATCCATGCAGGTTTCCTACCACCTTTGCTTGACTTCCTGCATGTCCAGATGGACAATTTTTTGAATCTGGAGGATGTGATCCTTCCTCTGAGGATGTGATTCTTCCAAGCATGTCCCTGAACAGGAGCTGAACTTCACTATTTTATGGTCACTGAAGCCAAGGCTACCCCCAGCATTCACATCCCTAGCCAGTTCTTGTTTGTAAGTGTGACATTCAACCGAGCAGCTTCCTTCATTGGATGCTTGACCATCTTTGTCACAAATTTATCACATATGCACTCCGGAAACATATTGAATTGCTCATACTCTGTTGTGTTGTCTCTCCAACCGATACTGCAATGGTTGAAGTACTCCTTAAAGACCAGATGAAGCTTCTTCCAGTTGCCTGAGGAAGGTTTCATTTGATTCTTCTTCCTCATCATGCTGCCTGTGGCAGACACGCACCACATTGATCTGCCCACTAATCCTGACTCTAAAGTCCTCAGCTGGTTCTCCATCTGTCCCAAGGCACTGTTCCATGCATTCCTGCTGCTATCTCACAAACAGGATTACTCTTCTCCTCACCATCCCAGATAGTCCGTATCCAGCCACTGCAATGCTCCAGTTGTGTGAGCTATCCCACCATGCTTCTGTGATCTCAACGAGACTGTAGCCCTGTGACTGCACACAGATCTCTAATTCCTCCTGTGTGTTCCCTATGCTGCGTGCACTGGTGTACAGACACTCCAGAGAGGCACTCAGTTGTTCTGATTTCCCAGAAAATAATAATATGAAATATTTCATTTGTCTCAGCTAGAGAAGAGAACACTTGCTATTTATATTTCCGCTACTGAGAAATGACCTGATATGACTTCCTGACAGTCACATCAGGGACTACATTTAAGGTGACAGACTCTATTCAATATCATGTGTTAAACAGTGGACATGACTCCACACTTAGTGTTTGACAAGAATATGCAGCCTCATTGCACTGTCTTTATGTTAATTAGCAAAAAAGAAGGAATTCTTGAATTGTGCAAAGTACTGTATTTCTCTCATTAAATTGCATTTTGTCAGGCAATGAAAAGGCCAATTAAAAAACCCCACACATCCAGAATAAAACACATCAAAATCTGTGGCCTTGGTTTAGCATTCCACAGAGAAAAATGATATATAGCAACACAGCACACGGAAATGCTGACTGGAAGGGAATGCTGAAGGTCATCTATGCCAGTCTCCCACTGAAAGCAGAAGCATTGCCAGGGCTGTCGAGTCAGCCTAGGCTTTGTCTATTCAAATCTTGAAATCTTTCAATGATGGAGAATCATAGAATCATAGAATCATTAAGGCTGGAAAAGACCTCAAGGATCATCAAGTCCAACCATCAACCCACACCACCTAACTCACTGAACCATGCCCCTAAGCACCACATCTACACGTTTCTTGAACACCTCCAGGGATGGTGACTCCACCACTTCCCTGGGCAGCCTGTTCCAATGCCTGATCACTCTTTCAGCGAAGAAATTTTTCTAATATCCAGCCTAAACCTCCCCTGCTGCAACCTGAGGCCATTTCCTCTTGTCCTATCACTTGTTACTTTAGAGAAGAGGCCAGCACCCACCTCACTACAACCTCCTTTTAGGTAGTTGTAGATGGTGATAAGGTCTCTCCCAATCAGCATCCTAAACAGCCTAAAGTTTGCCTGAAGGGCAAGGGGTCCCAGGAAGGCTGGACATTCCTCAAGAGGGTGGTTTTAAAAGCACAGGAACAGGCTGCCCCCATCTGTAGAAAGACAAAGTGGCAGAGAAGACAACCAGCCTGGCTAAACAAAGAGCTTTTCCTGGGACTTAGGGAAAAAAGGACAGTCTACAATCTCTGGAAAAAGGGTCAGGCAACCCAAAAAGAGTACAGGGATTTTGCCAGGTCATGCAGAGTTAAAATTAGGAAGGCAAAAGCCCAACTGGAACTCCACCTTGTTACATCACTTGGCACTATTCAGGAGAGCTTGGATCCATCATCTTTCTAATCTATTGGGATCTACTAGGTGTAGGCTATTAGATCTCCCATCTCTGTGTCAGGGGAAGTTCGGATTGGACATTAGGGAAAGGTTCTTCACTGAAGGAGTGGTCGGTCACTGGATCAGGCTCCCCAGGGAACTGGCCACAGCACTATGCTTGTCTAAGTTCAAGAGGCATCTGGACGATGGTCCTAGTCATATAGTTTGATTTTAGGTAGTCCTGTGAGGAGCAGGGCATAGGACTTGATGATCCTTCTGGGTCCCTTCCAATTGAGATATTCTATGATTCCATGATCCATTAGCCTCCTCTATGCAGGAATAAACAGTCCCACACCCTCATGTCCTCCTTAGAAAGTTGGAACTGAACATCTTTGTAGTCCTCTGTAGGAACTTCTTAAATCCCTTAATATTTTTCTCGAACTGGACAGCCTTTAACTGGATCCAGGATTCAGATGCAGCCTCTTCATCACTGAAGAGAGGGAAACAAAGGCTTCATTAAATCTCCTGGTCACCCACCTCCCATTGTAGGCCAGTGTTCAGTTTACTTTTTTCACAATGCACCTCAGTATTGGATCATGTTCAGCTTAGTGATCACTGTAAACACCCAGCCCCTTTCAGTAAGGCTACTCAGACATTCTCATCCCAGCCTGCATTGATGCATGAGACTACTTCGCCCCAGGTGCAGAGATTTGAACTTCTTGAATTTAATGTGATTTCTACTGGCCAAGTTGTCCAGTGCTTAAGGTCTTTCTGGATTGACTGTAGAATAACTTTCTGTTACTCTTTCTGTCCCTCACCTGTTATACCTCTTGCTAAAAGGCTTTGGCCTTCCTCATTTCAACCACAAGTTTACAAACAGTATTTTCATACTTCTCCTTCATTTCCTCTTGTTCTATGACTTGTAAGCCTTCTTCTAGTTGAGCAGTGAGAATCTTGTTAAGTCAGATACTTTTTGGTCAAAATGTTGAATTATTCAAGAGATGTAAGCTCAAGATGACAATGAATGATGGGACATAGTATTACGTTCAAGTGATCTGTATAGATAAGTAAAGACTCATTAAATTTTAGCATCCTGTTAAGGCCTACAACAAAACTCTGGAAGTCCCATTGGTTGACAGTGCACATCTGAGCAACTGAAGAAGTAGGCTGTGCTTTAAGCATCAGCAAAGAATAATAATGTAATATGGTCAAATATCGGAAGAACAAATTTTAAAGCCAGGGTTGAGTCTTGGAGAAGACAATAGTGCTACACAAAATTAAAACCTTTCAGAGTAGTTGATGGGATAGAACAAGTCCGTAAAAGAGAATGATATTTTTGAAGGAGAAAGGAAAGCATATGGCCTAATTAGGAAACAATGAGCAAACCTGAAAAACTGCATGAAAGCACCTGAGTATGAGAAAAAGGTTATGAATATTACAGCTTGCAAATATATAATTGCAGCACTTTGCATGAAGTAAAAAGCACTGTAGTGAAGATCAAATATAAATGGGGACAGAAGCACTGAAGAGCATCACTGGGTATCACTGCTGCAAAACCAATGTCAAAAGTGGTTGCAAGAGGTAAGTCTGAGTTTGCTTCATAAAAGTCTGTACAATAACTACCTCTTCACTGAAGACCGGCCTGTGGCCCTCCACAGCTAAATACATTAATTGCTGGAGATGCTTTCAAGCTATAGAATACATGCATATATGCTGTCTGGGTGGTGGGGGGAAGTTGTAGCACTCATCAGTAACCTACAGACAGATACATTTTTCATTCTAATACATCTTCTTACTGGCTTAAATACAAAGATAACATAGCTTAAGAATTAACTTTTCATTGTTCTCATTTTAACGTTTTGTTAATATGTTGGTATAACAGTAAGCTCTTGCATCTGTAGAGCTGATTTAACAAAATGTCTCTCTGACTCAAAGCAAGAACAGGCTGCAGGTTTACTACTCTCAGAAGGATTCATACACATAGATTGTATTTTCTCAAAAACAAGTCATGTGAAGGAGGACTATCTGTCACTGTCTGAAGAATGTGGCTCCCCAGACATGATTTGTGAGACTCTATTGTGAGTGAGGATATTTTAAAGAAGATTTTGGTCTCAGACAGTTCATATATCTAAAGGGGGCAGGAAATTGCTATTAACAGGATCAGCCATTTATACTGCCTGGCTTTATAAAGTCTGTAAATCCTTGTTTTCAGAAACCTCAAATGCATAATCCCTATTGGGATGACAGGGGGCAAAGTAGCGTTGACTACTACTGCGATCATTTCCATAGCAGTACCAGTTAGACAGGCACTTTGCAGTTATCTCTATGAATATAGTCACTGTCTTGAAGAATCAGAATTCTAAGGGATTGCCTAAAGAATTCAGTTGCCTAAACATAGGCATTTATTGTTATTTTAGATGACCTGGCTATCAAAGACAATTGCAGAGGCAGTTATAGACCGAAGCTACCTAAGACACTTTGGGAGAGGCTGCTGGAGGCGAGGTAGGATATGCTTGGGTTTCTGAAATAGCATCTCATGTTTAGGCAGCTGATCCATCCTGACCCCTCCCTTTCAACATTTCCTTAAAGCTGGTTCCTCTGGAAAATATACTTTGTATCTTACCTTAAATTGCATTTTTGGTCCAGCTATCAAAAGGAATGAGGCTCATGAAACCATACTTCTCATGGGTTTTTATAAGCAAGCATACATCTCTATCCACATTTTCCATATAACACCTTTCGAACAATCTCAGCAAATTTGACAGGTGAACAGTGGCTTCAGATGTACTAACAACCTACAAGTGTAATGAAAATAGGCTGGATGAATGACCCTATTAGTGCCCTGACAAGAAAAAGAGCATGGTGTGAATTTTATTATAGACATTGAAGAGCCATATAGAGAGAGCTAGTACAAGCACTCGAGCAGCATGAAAAACTTCATGTACAGTTAGCAGCTCATGAACAGCAAAACATTTATCTGCAGGAAGCCAAGCTTCATCAGTTCCTCTCTTTGCAGAGTTATCACACTTGTTATCACACTTCCACAACCATCTCCATTAGCATGTGACACCCAACCGGCATGGAAGTTCAACATGGCATAAGAAACAAGAAGAAGAAAATTTGAAGAGACGTAAAGGCTCTAAACTAAAAACAAAAACAAAAGCCTGTAGGGGCAGGAAAAGAGTCACATTTTTATTCTTACATATTCAAGGTAAAAATCTGAAATAACAAGAATGAAAAATACTGTCAGAAATGTATAGTAACACATTTGCATCTGAACTGAGAGAAACTTTCACAAGTACTCATAGATACCCTATGAAAACAGTATTAAGTATGTTAGTAGTTGGCACTTGCAAAACCTTGTGGAAACAATTCTCCTGTGTCTAACTAGTTTTCCCATACTTGTTTTTATGGGTACTGCAAATTGTTTCGTTGCTTGACAGAGGAAACACTTGGCACACTAATTTGTTTTTATAAGTAAATTCCATGCAAACGAAAATTAATTGATCCCTTAATGTTTCCCTTGTGTTTTTAATTTTTGTTTAGTTTATCCTTGTATAGCACAGCGAAGTCCTTGTATACTTTATGAAGTACCTGCCTGTTGTGCTTGTCTGAATATGAAACAGACATTAGAGATTAATTTCTAAGAGGATCACAGAAGTTGGAAAATGCCAGAACTAAACTGTCTGTGAATTTTTCTTTTTCTATTACGTATTATGGTGCTGTGTTTAATGACATCTTTTGATTTTATTCCAGTGGAAACCAACTTGTCCATCAACTAACATTGGCATAGTTTCAGATAGCTCTGTGACTGTAGTTTCTTTTGCAGCAGCACAGGGATTTTATCATAGCTGTTTAAACTGCCTGATTAGCAATTTAATGGGATTTAGTTGACCCTAAATGAAAGGACAGATAGCCTTAATGCCTAAAAGGCTGTTAGATTTATTTAAGCCTTCTCACTAAATGGGTTGCCTGAAGTATCACAGCAACCATTTCCTGAATTTTGAGCCAAAATGGAAACATATTTCTGCTTACAGTGGGATTTAAGGAGGTGTCAGACAGAGGGCTTTAATTGGATTATCTCACCAATATGATGTTAAGTTTGCATAGCTGTAAGTAACCTACCTAATTTTGTGATGGGTTAGCCCTTGGCTGGGGGCCAAACCACACACCCATCACCCAGTTCTGCCCTCCCCACCCCCTTCCACCCCGAGGACAGAGAAGACAATTAAAGGGATAAAGGGAAAAAAGGACTCATGGGTTGAGATAAGAACAATTTAATAATTAAACTACAATAATAATGAAAATAATACTATATACAAATATACAAATGAGTGATACACAGTGACACTGCCCCCCACCCAATGACCAAGGCTCAGCCTGTTCCCAGCTAACGATCCTGGAGCAGGGAGAGTCCCAAAACCGCACTCACAGAACAGAGAGAACGGTCCGAGTGTCCCAGACTGAGAGCTGACCAGGGTGGGAGGGGGAAGGCCTTGTGAGAGCGACCACCTGGAGCGAGATGACCCAAAGCAAAAGAGATCCGGAACCAAAAGGGCCGATCTTCTGGAGGGTCCTCACCTATATACTGGGCATGATGTGTATGTTATGGAATAGATTATTGGCCACTTTGGGCCTCAATCCCGAACCTGAGATCAAATCCTGGGCTAGTCACTGGGGCTGTGCTCCCTCCCAGCTTCTCCTGTTTGCAAACAGCCAGAGAAGCTGAAAGACCTCGGCAGCCGCCTAAACATCACTTTTTATCAGCTTTCTTCTGAGCACAAATCCAAAACACAGCCTCTTGCTAGCTATTATGAAGAAAGTTAACTCTGTCTCTGCTTGACCCAGGACAAATACAAAGATTTCCTTAGGCTCAAGGACTTGGAACTTTCCTACATGCAACAGTTCTGCTTTAACTACAGTTGTGTAGGATCAGATATAATTAAGGGAATGCACTGACTTAGTATGGATAAAGGGCTTATATAGCCTTATATATCTTAATTGAGAACAAGCTTTGACAAAGTGTAACAATATGATGACACATAGAGGAAAAGGAATGCAGTGAGCAGAATTTATGGTGGGATCTAAAGCACATATAAAGGTTTTCATTACAAAACATAGCTCGGATTTTTTGTTTTATGTTTGTATACTGGAATATTATGTTTGATCTTTTCTCCATTTTGCTACTCAATTTGAGGTATGGAGGAAAAGACATGCTGAAAGAGCTCAGCTCTTTCTGATGTGCTGTCTGATTAGTACTCCACATGCTGGTCTCTTACTAATAGAGACTCCTCAAAGTAACTCGAAAGAAACTTTGAATGGCTGGAAGCCCAAAGACATCCTACATAGCTTTATTAATTCCTGGGATTAATGTGGTAATTAATTTTAATCTCCTGATGCACAGCTTTTTAAAAAGTCAGAAAAATAACATAAAAATACAACTCAATTTCTCTTGATTTATTATTTCAAGCTGGTAGAGGTTTCATCAGTATACTTACTCATGTATAAGGAAATTCTCTGCAGTAAGAATTACCTATTCCTTACCATTAAACTGCCTGTACATTAGAGCAAAGGACATCATTCATCATCTTACTGTCACTTAATATAGCATAGTGCATGTAAAAATAGGAGATAAACCACTGATATCTTGAGGACAACGCTCATCAAAGCTTTTACAGAGAGGTGAATAATTATAAAGAGTGTTAGGCAGTAAAAGTGAAGTTTGATCCCTCCTAACCATTAGCAATGTGCCATTAGAAGGACCTATTGAATTCTCACTTAGCTAGGCAGGAGTCAAAAGTAACCTGGTCAGCAAGTAACCTTGGGTGATCTTGTGAAAATTTCAGCTGAAAAAGGTTCAGAAGTAGACATTCATGCTGAATTTTGTTCAGGACAGGCTAAGCCTTCCCAACATTTCTTTCAGGGTGTTTGTGTACCGTCGCTGAACTGACCAGGTAGAACACAGGAATTTTTGCCTCTAATCAAAGTATCAGGCATTATCCGTTGCTGAAAGTATGATGGGAGACTTAATTGTTCTGCTCTGGCATGGCAACACCTGCAGTGCATTCTTGTAATTAGGCTGACTGACACTGTAAGCATAGCTTGCCTGTATTGTCATCTTTTAAAAAGAAATTGCTGCATCTCTTGTGGTTTGACAATCCACAATTTAAGCAATTTTTTAATGCAAGTTTACCACAAAACTGCATGCTGTACAGCACAATCAAATGGCTCCAGTAGACCACCAGCAGAAATGGCATTACCATTTAGGCAGAGTAGGCAATACATATGCAAAACAATATGGAAATGTTCTTATCATTCTGCAAAGTGGTTTGCAGAAGTTATATGGATGTGAATGCATTTCTTTCATGCTTTTAGATTCCTGCTGTCCCTGTGTCCTCATTTGCAACAATAATCAGTCTACATCAAATCTCACATAATTAAACTGAACAGAATGGCACTTCCTTTAACAAGGGTAACTGTTCATACGTTGCCCCTGTGTAATGAGTCACCATAAACAAAAGGATGTGTTAGTAAGTTTGCACAGCTGGTATTTTGGGCTGGATCCTGGCTAAATAAGGACAGCTTAGCAAAACATTCCAAGCATTATGATGTTTCAAGCCACAAAATATTTGCTATTAGGAAGGAGATTTTCCACTCCGTTTATCTTCCCTTGCACTTTCAGCATCAGCAGCTGCAAAATGAAACACTCGGAAATCTCTCTGCTGCTGGAATGTGAAATAGGTTCATCTTTACAAACTTTTACTAAACCATATATTTGCCTAATATTTTTCATAACGGAACCGAATACTCCCTCATCTAGATGTGGTGGCTGGGCACTTCTAAAACCTAGCACACTTCATGCACATACCTAATTGACAGATGGATTTTGCTCAGTTTTGTAGACCTCACTGAGAAACTAATCACTTCTTTGCTCTAGCTGCTAGTTACTCAAACAATAATTTCAATTCTCTATAATAAGCCAACAAAAATATATCAGGAATAAAGAAATGAAGGATTTTGTACAGTGGAAACATTACCTTATAATGACTGTGAAAATCAGGGTTGCAAGTCACCTTTGTGGTATTAGCAAAGTGCTATTCGGGGGAGAAGGGGAAATAATCACAGTAAAACATTAAGAGGTTATTTTCTGAAGTTTAGACTATATACACTGATAACTTTAATTTCCTACCTGATAAAATACATCTTGAACTGTAATATGGGCACCAGAGAGCATAAAGCTACAGATGAGGCTGAAGAAGTGCTGTTTTTGCAAGCAGATATATTCTGCTTATTAAGTGCCATGAAGCACTTTCCCCTGTGAGTGTCATGGTGGACAGAATTCAGCCGGAAGTGTACTATTTGGATTTCTTGGCCCATCATTATTCAGAGTTCAGAATAGCTAAAGCCTTCTAGAACATTCCCAGCTGATTAAAGGTGACTTTAGAGAATTATTTTAGAAAGTGTTTCAGTCACGTCTTTGTTTGACACAAATGAAAGAGCTCATCTGCACCTACGATGTGAAACTCAGCAACAGAAATGTTTTTCCAGAAAAAACAGAGGTGATAACTTCTGAGTATGTAGTCAATAAGTAAAAAACTGTAGCAGTGTGCACAGGTGCAAATGTAACGGAAAATTAAAAAAAAACAAAAAACAAAAAACAAAAACAAAACAAAACAGAAAAAATATGAAGTATGAATCAAGGGAAAACCTTTTGCTGTAACAGTGTTCCCGTGAAGAGTGGGACCCCATGCATGCAAAAAGCAGCTGCGTTCAGTGACACTGTCAAACTGAAAAAGCTTTAGTTCAGTAGGATGAATGAGGCTAACTTCAACTTAATGCAGAAAAGGAGCAGGAAAAAAGGAAATGGATAGTGAATATTCAGGTTCTGAAATGGAAGATACTGGAGGCAACAAATGGCTCACACTTCGCTGCAGGATGAACAGGAAGCATCACATGGAAGCAGACAGGAAGGTAGAAAAGACAAGACTGATGGGAAACAGGATGTTTCCATATTCTGAGTGTTACTGATCATTCATGTGCTGAAGAAAAATATATCCAGCCATGTAATGGTGCAAGCAGACATTTTGAAGTATTCTTGGTGAAATATTTTAGACAGCTAGGCATATCCATGATTAGCAACCAGAGAGGAGATGAAAGTCTTTCCTGCTGCATCATAGGCTTTTTCCTATATTATCTGTCAGTTTATCCATTTCCTTATTAAATACCAGTTTGTGCTAAGTGTTCTGTAACACTCATGTCTCAAGTGTCACCAAAATACAGGATGAAGATGTAGTCCCTGGAACGGTAAGTGGCAAGTCGGGATGCCTTGTTGTGGAAGCAACACAAGGAAGCCAGCAGTCAGGCACGTTGCCTACCACTGCACTGACTATGCCTCACTGACACCTCCTTGCCAAAAAAACATATATCACCTTAGTGACCCGGAACTCACATCTGACTCATATCAAAGTGAAATTGGAAACAAAGAAGTCAGCCAGCACCAGGGCAGGGAAGCGTGTCAGAACACACTCTTCACAGGGATTTAGGCAAGCTATGGTGGTAGTGGCCATTTGACTAGACCTACAAGCCTGTCTGAGAGGCGTCCATGAACATTGACATGGCCTCAGGAGACACGGGAGCTGCCTTCCACCTCCAGGATCATGTATGGTTATGTAAGCTGCAAAAGTTACAAGCTTTCAACAGGTAAGGCCAAGAACAGTGCACTGTCCCCCTCTGCGTAATCTTGGGACATGCATGGACAGCCATGATGACTGTGAGTTAGAGATTTTGAGGCAGGGCATGATGTGATCATCAGATCAAATCAAGAGCAGCAGTATGTAACCAGTGCTCCTTGAATCTTGTAACCATCCCAAAAGCAGCAAGAATTGCGTGGCTGATTCAGTAGTACTTCTTGTCTTGTGTCTTGAAATCATACCAGTGGTGTCTCCCCAGCTGTCTCAATATCATATGTATACCAAGGCCTTCTGTGGTCTCTATGGTCTGTACAAAACCACAGAGTGCCTTTCAGGTCAGGGTATACTCACGTAGGTGGTGGACTTGGAAACTTACTCTACAACAGCATTTACTGATATGTCACTACATTTCTTCCCTGTCTCCTCTATGTATGTTAAAACATGACTCCACACCCAGACTTTGGGTGGTCCCAATGGTCTAGCATGAGTCAGAATTGCCTACCTGATTTTATTGGTAAGATTTCCTGTTTTGAAAACACTTACTGTTTTTCAGTGCATTTTTCAATATGTTGTCTCCCTCTCTGTATTTCACTAGACCTCATGGTGAAATATGCTGGCTTGCATTTCACCCAAAAAACTTCACTGGATTGTGCTTTGGATCTACTTCTCCTCCTTCCTCATGTTCCCTATAACTGAGATGTATTCCTTCGCTTCTAGAAGAGCCAGTTTGTTGGCTATTGAGATGCTGCTGATCTAGAGTGTGCAGAAGGAAGACAAAATGAAACTGTCATACATGAAAGTGACCAGAGACTTTTTGCAACACTCAGTAAGCCCTTTATGACCTGATTTTGGACAGACAGAAGGCAATAGGCTTAGGAATACCTCTCTTGACTCTTAAATCCAGAATCTACCTTCTCAAATGGCTAGAAAACTTTTTTTATTATTATTTTCATAACAGTATTTTGAAAGAAGTCCTTGTAACTTGGACATTGTCTTGTACGGTAAGCATAGGCTTTATGGACTTCCTCACATTTCTACAGCACTGAATGCTTTTCTGTTGATTCTGTCTGTTTGTAAGCTACACCAACTCTTCCTTTGAAGATAAATCCTAGTATACACATACATGTATTTTCAACACTTGGTATAAGCATCCATATAAGATACAGTGAACCAGCTAGAGAGGGCATATTATGTTATATTTGTTATATACGTGTCTGTTTGTATTTATTATACATGTATATGTTGCCATGTGTGCATATAACACCATTTCTTACAATATACTG
The DNA here is from genome assembly GCA_011057875.1 of Pterocles orientalis. NCBI lineage: Eukaryota > Metazoa > Chordata > Aves > Pterocliformes > Pteroclidae > Pterocles > Pterocles orientalis. The sequence goes on from WKFP01014747.1 coordinate 370,156, forward strand.
TTAACTAAATATATGAACAATTCTTATACTTCATCTTCCTCCTTTTCTTATCCTTTTCTAGGGAACAGGTTTTTTAGCTTGTGCTGACCAGGAAAACATGGATGCCCAAACATTTGTGGACAACATCATAGTGTTGCAGCATTTTTAAGCAAATCACTCTTCTTACATTCTCCAGTCTATATAAAATAGACAGTACAAGCTCCTAACACAGACACTGGAATGTATTGGGTAGCCAACATGGGTTTGTACAGCACGCATAGGACTGATAAGTGGTGGAAATGTACACAGGAAGCTCAGCCCATTATCAAACTCATATTCTTTTTCTAGCAAAGTCATAATCTTTTCTACTTTAGAAGGTTGAATTCCACCTAGTTTAGCTATGTGGTGCCACCTCTGGTCAAATCAAAGGAATGACCGTATTTCATCATATCATGAAGACCCCTTTCTCAGTTCACTTAGTGTAGATCTTACTACAGCACAGTTTCTGACTAATGCCACAGAAATGCCTGCTGGCTGTGAGTTCTGGTAATAGAAAAGCAGAATTCCATATGTTAACCACCTTTAGGACAAATATATGGTCTGCTTAAAATATCTGAAAATTCATTTGCATGGCCAATCTTATGCAGTGTTCACTGTGGATCTCACCAACATCCTTTATTTTGTCTCTCTTTGATGTTATGCTGCAGCTTCTAGAGCAGTAGTAATAATAGTATTCTGATTAGCACAGTCATGCACTAGTGTTATGTACTTTTTTGTGTGTTTATTTAATTATAGCATCATTTACATTTCCTCTGGACAGGTAATTTTCTTACAAAGGTTACTTTCTCATGGGAGCCTAGCATGGACACAAACACAACTTACTTTCTATCCAGTTATGGCAAGTTTTTTTACTTTCTAATTTCTAGTTTTCTACATTCTGAATTGCATTCACATGGCCACATCCTTTTAGATACTGCTACGCGCTCCGATGGTTATACTTCAGATTTGAAAAACAGTGTGCTGCATGCCAGTGAAGCCCACTATAATTTCTGGCTATGTATCTCATGGCACAAGTAATCAGTGGGCAAGATCATCTCTTTTTCCTTTAAAGACATTATGATTGTCCCACCTGAAAGAGACCTAACCCATTTCCCCTCTTTTTGACTAGATACTTTATTTAGATTTATTTCAGCACTTCTCCTGAAAAAGAGAAGCATTCTCTTGTGATAGCTGGAAGTATTCCCAGAGAATGGAATCCATCACCATAATTTGAGCCAAAAAAGGCACTGATATACTAAAATTGCTATCTTTTGACATAAAATGTCACCTGCTCAGTTGTACATTAATCATTGTATTCAAGATTGTCAGAGGTATTACGTCCATGGCTAACACTGATTTGCCACAGAGCTTTGCAGTGAGGTTTTTGCTTCCTAGCAACTAACTGGATGGGATTCATTCCTTTGATAACCTATATCTGTGGTCATCTTAAATTAAAATTTCATTCAGTCCTCTCTTTGACTTTTTTTTTTAATATCGGTAATTTTCTGAATTCCTGGGGTTGAATAAAACTGAGCTTACAGTGTTTCACCCTCTCCAACAAGGCACCATAGGTACAACGAATCTATAACATTTGTGTTTTTAGACCACAAATCTGTACATCAGCTTATGCCACTTATTTTCCAATGCCTCTTTCTGCTTTTTAAGAGGTACTTAACCAGTAGGAATTATCAACAGACACAAGTATAAATTAAAATATAGAAGCAAAGAAAAAGATTCTTGTTTGTTCTCACAAACATTTATGAATAAAGAAAATATTTTGCAAAGCACTATCTCCTTACCCCTCTCTTCTTTTCTCTAGAGCTTTTTTTCTCTTTTTCTCTCATGATTCTTCTCTGAGTGCTGCTGTAGTTTTAAAGAAATAGCACAGCACATCATATATTTAGAAGATTAAGCAAGAAGGTTTCCACAGCAAAAAGAAAGTGCAAATGACTGAGAAAAAAATGAAAGACTGGGAAAGACCAATGTCAGACTTTGGTAGAAGTTATTAGGGGAAAATGGTGCCATTAGATACATTAGATTATTGAAGTGCCCTATAAAGATATAATAAAAATAATCTTGGGTTATTAACGTACAATTAAGATATAAAACCAGGAATGATTCTGTGCTGACAGGAAGATTAATCAGCAAAATATAACTTCATGAAATCCAGTAGCAAACTTTCAAGCGACAGTTTATCAGACTCTGAAAATCCTGTCTTATGTGCTACGATACAAACAGGAGAGATTTCATCAAAAATACAAATCATTCAAATACATTTACTTTTCAGCAGAGTAAACTTTATGATGTATTATAAAACAAAGGCAGAAAAATATTGTAGGCTAAGAGCAGCAGGGATAGATGCCACTGGGAAAATGTCAGAGCTGCACCACCAGACACCTGATACTCAGCTTTCCACCTGGTACCTCTACACATTGTGGAGAGCAGATTGCACCTGTGTGGCTAGATCTTCTTCAGAGCAAAAGGTGTAACCGTTGAACTTATTTGAAAACACATGATTGGGTGATTTCTTACATAACAGAGACCTTCTCTAATTTGAGAAGCATATTCAGTAGTTTCATTCAAAAAGTGTGGCCCAAAGTTGACAGCGGAGCAGCAGCCACTTGACTGAAGCTAAAGATCAGTTCCAGTTTATGCAGATTCTGCTAAATGCAAATAAAAAATTTATTTCAGTTGTCCTGAGTTGAGAGAATGTTCAAACTCAGTGACCTCAGTGACTTTAGTAGCTTTGCATCCAAAAGAATGCAGAAGAGAGGAAAAAACGACCTGATCTTTGTTAATTTTCTTCTAAATAAAATATTTGTCTGTTCTAGTAGTGTAAAAGAGGAGAAGGAATGTACCATTCAGAGCCCTGAAAGCTTTACAGAAAGAATCAGTATAAAGAGATGCATAATATGCTGTCAGTACTGGTTAGCAGTAAACTAGATAGCATCAGTTTTATTCTGTATGTAAGGCCAAAAAAAAATCTTATTTGGCAGAGTATGTAATGTTGGTCTTTCCACACAAGGAAAATAAAATAATTTTTATTTTGTGTTTTTAATAGTTAAATATAAACAGTCTCCAAAAGGACGGGGCTGAGGATTGGCTGGAAAGCTATTACTGATTTAAAAAATCAGAACTTGATATTGTTCCTAATAGCCACAATACCAGCACTGAATAGTGATAACAGTGCAAGCAAAATTGGAATCCCATGCTGTGGATGTAATGCTTGTGTGTTTTCACAGTCAGATAGATAGATAGGCCACTATAGGATGTATTCCATGATCTTTGCATTTTTCACCATGGCACCTCACCTGCCACTTTATCAGACAGTGTTCTAAGAAACTTACGCCTCTCTGCATTATCTGCTTTAGACAGACTGTCTGAAAAATGCTATATTATCTACCAATTAAGTCACCCTTCCCTTCTTTTGCTTTTCAAGACAATTTAAAAATATAATTAGATTTAATATCAATTTTAGGGGCTCCTGCTGGTAACCTCCTACCACCGTGAAAACTGTCTATAATGAGATGGCTAGAACAGAAGACAGCCTGATGTTGACTTCATTTTGTACCTTAGTTCCAAAGGGTGTAAAGATCTTTTTGTGTAATCATAAAAGTACCAGGCTATGTCATGAGCAATAACATGCACACCAAGGGAGCCTCACTAAACAAAGATGTTCCCTGACGGACTCTTTTTCCGTCCTTAAGTTAGCCTAGCTGGTACAAATGATGTGCAGCACAAGGACAGTAGGTTTCCATAGTATTACAGGTATATGACTTAAGAAACTTTCCATAATTGTAATAACAAAAACTAGGGAAAAAGATAGGTTGCAGACAGATGCAGTAGCCCCCTTCACCCTGCATTTTGACAGGATTTGCTCCTAGGGAGCTCAGTGCAAGAGAAAGCAGATACAAAGTTCAATACACTACAGTTCTGTTAAGAAAAGTCATTAACGGGGGAGAGAAAAGGAAAGAGAACATTTAATAATTTATGTGCATAGACTATAAGGGAAAAGTGGTAGTGAAGGGAGCTGCAGAGTGTCAAACTGATTGATAGGAACTAGATGATTTAATAGGGCTGCTGAACTTTATCATGACATATACTTGACCCCAGAGGCATTTAAATTAAGATTCCGCTAAGCCTAGAGGAGATTCTATCCTTGCAGGCAAACAAATTAAATGCTTCAATACAGTAATAAAACATCTAATGATGGGCATTTGTGACTATTGTCTTATGCTTCACTGCATTTTACTGGTCTGTCCAACATAACAATTACCCCAGCCACCTGGTAACATGCATATCAGAGTGGCTGATTTGTAGAAAAGTAGGATTAGGAGACCTAAATTTCTAAATGTAATACCCAGCACATCAGGAGATGCAAAAAATCATCCTTTTCCAAAAGCAATGTGAAAGGTTAAGTAGATGCTGCCTCTGGAACTTTCCATGGTCTTAAAAATATAGAAGTGAATCTGATCCACCTCAGTGCACCAGCTTCACCTGATTTAAAATCTCAACTGATTTAAAAACTCAAATGAGAAAATATGTTTTCAAAACAAATGTAGCTGTATTCCTCTGACTAAGAACACAGAGGGACTCCACCAAAGCCCTCACTCAAAGGCTACACAGCCTTCCCATACCAAACTTTACTGTTCTTGAATCAGTTTTGTCTTTCTATGAACGAAATATAACACTGCTTATAGCAGAAACTTCCGTCTCTGTTTCTCTCCTTTACCAATAGGACAGCAGGGCAGCTACTAAAAGGACTTTGATTAGCCCTGACCAATCTGGCCTGATACGTTTAAAAAGTAATAAAAACATCTAATGTAAAACTTTCAAAAGTAACTTTCTCTTTCCCAGCAATCACTCATCATTCCTTCTCTTTGCTACCCATTCTCAAAGTATTGCTGTTGCAATCCCTTTGATCACAGTTCTGCTGACTAGAACAAACTGCAGTACATTACTATTTTGTTTACTGAACTACGCAGTAATTCAAATATTCAAAGAATCTAGGATGACTGCCTTCCTGGCCTGAACAAGTCTGTCAAAACAGCAGACATTTTATACATGCCCTGTATGGATGTCCTGAACTAAATGACCTTCATGCACAGAATGATCAATGTGCCTTGAGTACATAGATCTTCTCTAACAAAGGCAAATACATTGAATTAGGAAGTATTTCTAAGCTTCTTATTCCTCATTAAGTCTATGAAAGCTGTCCAAAAAGGATTCATAAGCTTCTGTGGATGAAGTTATCTTCTATTCATGTAAAAAATCCAATTCACTGGCCCCCTTCATATTCCTTCTCCCTTCAAAGCACATTTAAAAAAAAAAAAAAACACTCTAATCTTACTGCACCCCAGTTCTTTCTGATTAACCACCACACTCTGATCTAGAACATGCAGACATTACAATTCTGTCTCCATATCTTTCTTTCTTTATTGTCTTTGTGTTAAGTTTTTGAGTTATGTATATTTTCTTTCACTCAGAAGTGGGCTTCTGTTACCAACTCATCTTTTAGAAACAGTAAAATAGCCATATATGTCCAAGAAGTAATTCCCACAGGTCCCAAGAGAGAGATTGATCTATAAAAAATAGCATTCTTTCAGTTGTTGTCTCATTTGATGGGAAATAAAATTAGGCTGCACTGCTTCTTGAAACATTTGATTTACTTGAACATGCACAATTTCAATAACCAAAAGTTAAAAGTGATTTTTATAGTCTTCTGTTGTCTTCATTCATTGTTTTTTTGCATTGCAGTTGGCACAGCTTCTCCTGAACCAACATGTACTTTTCTGGCAGCCACTTATCGAACATTGGCACTGTTATTACCCAGGAGGCTCTGGCACAGTAGCAGATAGTGTTTGAATGATTAGTCAGTGTCATGAAGATGACAGTAAAATTAAGAAACAATAAGTACAACATTAACTCTGTTAGGCTTAAAGAAAGAAAAAAAAAATAACAAAAACAGAAGCTCCTGAAACAAATTACTTTAATCAAACTAATAGTTGTAAAACTGATTAGTTCTGATTCACAGAGAGCTAAAGCATTTTGTGTTCAAGGACTTTTTAAACATTCTGCTTCTGTATTTACTTTCCAGCTAATAAATTCTGGCCTTTGTTTCTTTTAAAAGTGCTAAGAAGTTAAGATGTCTGGTACTTATTATCTTGCCCATTGACTTTTTGAAATTCTAGGCTGATTCTTCATTTAAAATTGTTCAAACCCATGTCTGACCCACAAGAAGATAGTAAACTAAGTTTGGAGATGTCAGCCTAAGTCAAGGTAACTTTCAGAAAAGCATACCCCATAAAGTTATGCTATGAACTTCATAACAGAGTATCACAGTGATTTAATTATACAGACCAGGCTAACAAGCCCGAACTTGTCATTATTGATTTTGATCTAGCACAGATCATTAAAAGTAGGAGTAAGATTTTAGACTATCTGTAAAAGTTTCCTGGGACAATCAATAGGATAGTGTGTCAATCTGCCAAAGAGCTTATAAATTTGTAGACATTTAAAAATAAATAGAAGGTGAATGACGGGGACTGGAAGGAATAACAGATTCTGAAATTATGTCTGATTGGCATAGCAGCAACTGCATGAGATTATTCACATGGTTTAACACAAAAGATCATTAAATCTCCACAGGGGACTGAGGTCAATAAGGGAGGAAATATATAACAAGAAAAAGTCTCTGTTCAATTACAGAGTGCAGGAATTATAAGAGTAATGAGAATGTGTAAAAAAGTCCTGCCATGGCTACAAGATTATATAAGTAGGAATTTTTATGAATAACCAAAAGAATCACCCTAAAAAAGGGGACGTACCAACGAGAGAGAATTTTATCTGTATTTGTGAAGTAGGCAGACCCAGACACAGCGTGTCCTTCAACATCCTAGGAGGCCCTTTGATACAGAGATGAAAAAAGTGAGTAGATGGGAGACTCTTCCAGACTGAAGCCCTTCCACAAATTACAGTATTAAAATTAATGGAATTTTAGGAGGAGTGACCAGAAAATGGCAGAGCTCCTGGTCCTTACAAATAACGGAAACAGAGCACTTGTTGCAAATTGAATGTCAATAAACTCGGGGAGTTGTTAGGCAAGTCTAATGACAAAAGGGATTAGGGAAAGCTGGCAGTTCCTCCAAAGAGCAAACCACGGATGAAAGATAACCTATCCTACTGCAGGGAAGAATTGGTATGTGGAGTCAGAACCCGATCTGGATGATTTCCATGAGTTTCATGATTTCAACCTCAGGAAAGCATAAAGAAGATTGAAGGTAGAGTAGATTACATAAAACCTATAGACATATACTGTATGCATACAGAGACAAATAAAATAGGCCAAGGTACAAAGTGAAGCATATCTCACAGTTGATCTAGTATATCAAGAAATAGTTATATAAACTAAGGAAAAGGTTACCCAACAGAGAAGGAAATCTATCAAAAAATTGTGCCATGCAAATTGGAGTCTTTAAAATAATTTTCAGACAGTTTCTTGAAAAGAATTCTTGGGTTAGGGTAAGGAAAAATGGGTTGGAGAGTTCAGATGGAAGCAAAATGTTTCAGACTGGCTGGGTGCAACATTAGGAAAATTAAAGGAGGAGTGACTACATCTCAAGGCTGTTCAAAGTTACCCTCAAGAAATAATGGAAGAAAGGTGAGGTAACAAGCAGATAACAAAGGGGGCTTTGCAAAGCCTGTCTTTCAAAGGATAGGGCAAGAGGAGCTGAAGAAATACAGATCAGTCAATTTACTTCAACTCATAAAAAGATACAAATAATGAAACAGAATGATTGTGACTAAGTGGAAGAAAACTGGAAGACTAAAAATCACAACAAAGGTAAAAAAGAAAATACTTCAGACAAATCTTTTTTTTTTTTCATCAACAGGAAAACTGTCTTTGCGGAAGAAGTAACAGGAATGTCATATATTTTGTATTTAATACCTTTGACACAGTCTTTATTATTCCGATATCATGCCAGGATAAGATGCACTAACTCCCACAACTGCAGAAAGGATGCAAACCAGGTTTCATAATCATGTTGAAAAGAAGTGTCATACATAATTGTTTATCAAAATGGAAAGACAGATCAAGTGAGTGTCTAGAGGGTGTCTGTTCACTCCAGCATCTTTAAGATTTTCATTAACATCTTAAAGAATAAATAGTATGCTTAATGATTTAGCAAATGATATGATCCTGGAAAGCAGAAGAGGTATATTACAGGATAATTTGCTCATGAGAAACTGAAAAAATAGCCAAAATACTATGCTATTCAATAAGTGCAAGTATCTTTGCACGTATAGTCAGTGACACAAATAAAAGATGAAAAATAAATAAGGAACCAAGCATTTAAGAGGCAAAGGATCTTGGTAACATCTGACCACAATTTAAACACATCAATAACAACATATCAAGAAAGGCAAATACCATTTCAGAGTGCAAACAGAAGTATAATTTACAATTACGTGAAGCAATACCCCTTTGCTTGGTTCAGTATTGGTAAGGTCTCAGCTTGAGAACTGTGTTCTGCACTTCAAGAGCATTCACCAATTAGAGACTATCCAGAAGAGAGAAATAAGAATGTTCAGAAGCTTAAAAACCATGACCTATGAGGAAATACTGGCTGAACTCAGGAGCAGGTAAATCTAAACAAGAGGGGGGGGGGGGGGGGAACGACTCCCTGAGTGAATGCCTAACACCAGTAAAGGTAAAAAGCTGCTGCAAATAGGAAGAAAATGAGCTGTTTTCAGTGTGCAGTGTGATTACAGAAAAAAATTGTAGCCTGAAGAGGCAGAAATAAACATAAGAGGAACCCTTCTAATGGTGGCAGTGATACAGCATTTGAGTAAATAAGCTATGGGTGATGTGGAGTCATAAACACTGCAAATCTTTAAAAGCAGCTTAGGCAAATAGCTATCAGCAATAAAAGGTGACATTAATGCTGCCTTGAGACTGGAGAAAAAGAGTAATTAAAACCCCAAAGTTTATTTCCCTACAAATATTCTATGATTTCATTAATATATAGAATATGGAGAACTTAAGATACAAACCCTTTCATATGGGTTTGTGTGACATAGTAGCCATTTCAGACTTTGAAATGATTTTTTGTTAGCCATTGCTTGCTTCTCTTGATCTATCCAATATATCAAAAAGCTGTGAGTTTACAACTAGGAGTAAGGGCTTCTATTTTTTCTTTTTGTTATCAAGTGGAACATAACACGACCCTTAACAACCATGATGTTCTCTCTCTCTTAAATGTGTACATTTAACCTTCCAGCCAAACAATAGTTCACTTTCTCCTGGCTCAATATATCAAATATATAGCTGTAAATTTGTTTCTGTGCTCACCAAAACATATAAGATTCAAACCATTTTCCATCAATTGAAGTAAACTGAGGATGTGGCAGTAGCATTACTCAGAAAAGACAAACCATCACTGTGATTAAGTGGAACGTTTTGATACCTGAGCTAAGTTACCAATGAAAAATGGAATTTTAGTGTCCACTGTATCACGAGATGATAAAAAGATCTAAGAGAAGTGAGCGGAAGTTTTAATTAGGCTGTAAAAGCAATGTTAAAAGTGGTTTCTACAAACATAGATAACTAACACGGTTGCTTAGGTCCTAGGGAAATAGGTCAAGGTTGTGTGACTTTGAAGTCAAAACAGATTGTGTGACTTTGACAGCTCCATGAGAGGGAAGGAAAGCTTTCTGGAAATGATGAAAATATTTGCAAATACAATAGGAGTTTAAAATGTGACCAGGTAGTTCATCTCCATTTTTAAAGTAACCAATTTGAAAGCTCTTTTAAACAGTGGGAATCATTATTTATACTCATAATTTCTGCATTCCAGCAGGATAGGTCCAAGTTATTTTTCGATATATTATAAACCTCTTAATTAAACTGCTCCCATAAATTAAATTATCATGTCCTACCTGTGATTAAACTTTTATTCTTTGCAAATAAACCCTGCAATTCAAGGGAATCTGTGCTAACAGAATCAGTCATGGACAGCATGGGAGATGAATACAGCAGAAGAAGAAAAAGGAATGATCTGGGTTAAACTGTGCTGCTACAGGAACAGGCACTGGGAAAGGGAAGAGGATGTTATAATCTTATCAAACATGATCCTTGTGTATGTTTATATGTGTGTACAGGAGTGGAAAGTGTCATAAATTTGGAAAACTCTGTACTGAAACATTATCCAACTTTAGGGAGATCAAGACTGAGAGGAGTTCTTACAAAGGGTTTTCAGTGTTCCTCAGTTCTTTCCTTCACCTGTCAGCATATATCAAAATATATCAGAACAACCAAAAAAATAAAGTACATTTTCCAACCTAACCTAGTTAGGAACATAAGGGAAAAAGCAATATAAATTACATTAACTTTTATATTTATATTCCTCACTGAGCTAAGCCTCCTTAGTAGGGAAGGAGAAAAATATTTTTCTTTCCATGAGATTTACTGAAATTTTTATTGTATGCCAAAAAAAAAAAAAAATTTAGTTTTTGATGGCAATATCAAATTTGCAGCCAGGAAATATATTTTGCAGCGATCAACATTCTCAAAGATTCGCTTACTTTGTTGTTTTACCAGAAAGGTAACTAATCTCCTTAATTCTACTTCTTTGTTACCTTCACTTTAAGAAGATTAAAACAGAAAATTTTTCTTTATTTTGTATTTGCATTCTGTATTACACTATAAAGCTTTCTATTTGAATGTTTGTTGTTATGTTGTCTTTGCTCAGTGCAGTATTACACGACAGCACTGAAAACATTCTATAATGAAAATAATAGAAATTAGAATAGTTTTTTCATATTTCTTACAAATCTAACATCAACAGAGGAAAAAATTGAAAGTCTTCATAGAAACTCTTAACTCCTACAATGCACAAAACCTGCTGTGTAGATGAATGCATATCTGGAGCTGCTTACTGTAAATATTAAATACTGAGTGGAAGAGGAAATACCGCTCGCAGCTCATGCTCTGGAAGATCAGAAGCTGGGAAACTTCATGCAGCCATTCACTGAAAATTTTTCACCATATGCTAATATATTATATTTGTTGGTTGATTGGGTTTTTTTGAGAATGTTTAATTTTAAAGGTTTTTAAGCACATAAAGGTGTATAACCCAAAGTCTGCTGTTTGACACCACAGCTGAAAATACAGACTTCCACTGAATCCTGTGGAAGAGGGTAGATGTAAAAACCTGGCCACCACATTCTTCAATCTAATCAGAAGTGTTTGGATGCCATTCTTGTTAATCTGAACAGCAATTGATTACATGCATGCCACAGGGAATGTGGAGGACAGACTTAACAACACTGGTGTTTCTGTTCAGAGCACACAGTAGCTATTTATCGGTCTTACACTGGTCGTTATCTTTTTTGATGTTGGAAGTTCCATTAAAAAACAAAGGCAATGCATTGTGTATTCAGCCATTTGATGTGATACATCAAACAGTGGCTTAGACTTTCTCAGGGAAAATGACATGAAGGTTGCTGAAGTCAAATCAATAAACTGAGACAATGTCTAGATTTCTCAGTCATCATGTTCTGAGGATGATCAAATTATAGTCTATAAACTTGGCAAATTGACATATAGATGAAGATATTAACTTTCAGAAATAAAAATATTTATTCCTATTTCAAGGACTCAAATTCAACCTAGAAAATATATTTGGTTTAGTCTTATGATTCAGTGTTGTCCCAGAGTGTCTTATCTTCAGTTATTTCTCTTACACTCCACTGTCTTCAAATTTTACCTCAAGCTGCAGTTCTGGAATCACATTGAAAACAATGAAATGGCATACAAAAAAAAGATGTGAGCATTTAATATGAAGAAATTTTGTTGCTCAAATTGTTTTTCAAGTATACAAATACGCTCTATGATAGAAGGAAAAAATTAATAACTAAACAACTGATGTACAGAATTACTTATTTGTAAAAGTTGTTCAACAGATTCTCTGAGTTTATTTAGTGTATAATGCTCAATGTAGTAAAATTTGATGGATGATATTAGTTTTTCCCATTGTGTATGGAAAGACAACATTCTCCAATGTGCTTCCAAATACAAACCAGATCTGTGTTCCCTCCTGTCACTTTGTGCAGTAGTTCTGAAGAAGTCATTGAGTCTTGGATAAGCACCAATTCCTTATCACTTCTCCCACCACCACTCTGTTCACATTGACAAAGTAAAAGGTCATTGAGGACAAAGTAAGAAACAATATATGTCATATCACATTTGCGATACAGTTTCAGCCATAGGCCCATACTGGGGCTATCTGAAAGGACAGCACTGAGAATTTTTAATAAAACCTCATTCAAAAACATTCACAAACAGAGCACTTTGTATTTTTCAGGTATCTAATTATTTCCAAACAAATCTCGGTACAGTTAGAAAGCCTCCACATGCATGGATAGCACTGAATTTTAATTCTGTATTGTGTAGTACAGTACGTCAGGCTCAGCAACAAAAACAAAAACAAAAGAAAGAGAGAGAGAGATTTGTGTTTTGGGGATCATGTCCCTTTGTTTCTTTACTTTTACCGAACCAGTGCTGAATTCCTAACTGTGTGCCAAGCTGTACAACACACAGCCTGGCTGAAGTTTTGTGGCTTTTTACATGAACAAACACTCAGTTTCTTTGCAGCATCTTTTCCTTACGTTAGACTACCTTAACAAGTATCACTGCAAAACTACAAGGGGGAAACTTTAAGAAAAGTAGTTTCATTTTTTGTAACTGCCATTCCATGGAGATTAAAGTATGCAAAATCACCTACCTATGTTGATTTACAGTTCTAGTTAAAATTCTTGATTTAGGGGATTTGATTAATTTGGAGGCTAAACAAAAATATTCTCTTAATTCACATTGCCCACATGCTGTTATGGAAATTGATTTCTATCAGAGCGTAATCTCAGAATAAACACTCTTTTGTTTTTATTATTGTACCCAAATAGACAGAGTTTTAGTGGTTTAGCCACCATCTCAACAGGTCAGCTTCAATTATCTGTACCCCAAGGAACAGCACCAAAACAAGCCATTGAATTTTAAGGTTGTGGTGCTGGTGGTTTGGTATTACGATTACAGAAAGCAGTAACAGTTGAGCTGTGTATCACCAGAGGGAAAGAAAGTACGGGAGAATGAGTACTTCCTATTGAGTAAAGCACTGTTGTGCTTCCCAAGGAGTGTTCTGTGTATTACAGGCTTCTGGTCACTGTGGGTGAGCACAGTGTGACCTGGCAAGGAAATAGTTGCACAGAAATTTGATGCAGCTTTACAGTAAAAAGACACTGCATGCAGGCTGTGAAACAGGCTGTTTGCCCCACAAAAAGAGTTGACAGAGAAGGTTTGTAAAACATAATGAAAAAATTAAACATTTCCAGAGAGGCTGAAATCCCTCTTTATTCAGGCAGATACCTGGCTACCTGATTAACTCTAGGCATAAGCTCAACTCCTCCTGAAGTGAACAGGACATAAACACAAACGAAAGTATGTTACTGAAGAGGAATCCAGTGCTGAACTGAACCAGAACAAACAGTCTGAGAGGTACTTCAGGGAGAGAGACAGGACACCTGTGTGCAGTTCAGTGGTAAGCTGAAGGCTCTTCAGTGTTATCAAGGGAAAGGAGTAGAGAAAACCCTAAGATTCTTGATTCCAGAAAACCACCATATTACACCAAGTGAACCTCTCATCTTGGGCTACTTTTCCAAGAACACAAAGAGAAGTCCATCTGTTGAAACTCCTGTACATAAAAAGCCTAACACTAATAGCAAAGTCTGAATACAGCAGCAGCAGCATTTCCTCCCTTATTAAGTTATTTTCATGCCTGCAATGCTGCAATTCTCCCATGCTATGTATAATTGTATCTTATGTAATAAGAGCATCTGTTGGATGGGTTTTGGGGCAATATTTTGCTCAAGAGCACTAATTTATTTGCCAAACATCTTAGCTGTCTTTGTAGCAGCATTGCAAGGACTATGGGGAATAAACAAGCAGAGGAAAATGGATTTAATTGGCATTACACAGACTTGATGGGATACACAGCAGTTTTTGCAATATGAATGGATTGTCCAAGGAAGGGCTATCTAGGGAATGAATAAAGGAGGTGGCATCCTCTCTCATATCAAAGATGCAAACATCTGATTTGAGAGATGAAAACTAGGAGCTAAACCTTCTGCATAGTGAAAAATAAGGAAAGAACACTGTTCAGATGGCTGCATATACAGATCACTTGCCCAGACGCATCATTTGGATTGTTTTTTTCCCTGAATACCCCAAGGAATCATCTAAAGCACAGAACTGGGCATGAAAAAACATATAAGAAAGGCAAACAGCAGATCCAGAATGATTGCCTAATTGTTGTCATGCACTCACGATAGTTGTTTGATAGGAAAACAGAGAAAGCAGCAAGGAGGTTTGTTCTTGTGGGTTTGAGTCTTGGCCAGGAAAAAGTCAGGGCAGAAAGCAACTTCAGTAAGGGTGACCATGAACTGAACAAGTACCTGGCTAAGAGAAAAGGAATGAAGGAGAACAGAAAAATAAAACCAATTACTGTAAAGACTGAATTCAGAAATTTGGTATGTAAGACAGAAAAGTCTGAGAGGAAAAAAGCCTTAGAGAAAACTGTCATTTCCTCAAAGAAATGACACAGCAGGTACAAGCTGTCCCAGTGCAGACCATGCTGTCCCACTGGAGACCATGGCTGAACCGTGACCTCACCTACAGAAAGTGAAATATACAAAAGTGGAAATTAGATTATAGAAGACTTGTACAAATGAATAGATAGTGTAGACAGAAAATCAGGCAAGCTAAAACATGACCTGCAAGAGAAAATAAAGAATAAAAGAAGCAGAGTATTACAGTTAAAAAAAATGTTAGTCCATTGTACAGCGGGGATGGAAAACTAACTACAGATGATGGTGGACTAAAGTGTTAACAGCATTTTTCTATTTGTAATAGGTCAGTTACAATTTAGTGGAGCCGTACAGTTTAGTATCACTGTCAAAGGCACAAAGTCCCACAGTACAAATTGGGAAAGAACATGCCATGGAGAATTTGAAAGAAATATACATTTTATTAAGTTGCCCAGGCTTGATTAATTTCCTTCAGAGGAGTTGAAAAATTGTCCAAATGACCCTTAGGGCCATTACATATGTGTGAACTCATGGAGGAAACAGAGCTACCAGAGAACTGAATGGGGCAAGATGGTATCCATATTTAAAATGAGGGAAAAAGAAGAGCATATGGATAAAAACCAATCAGTGGCAACTAGTATGGATCTCCGAAAAATATGTTGTCTTCAGAATAGTTTGGTTCTATCATGGGGCAGCATGACTTGTGAACAAAGAAAGAGCAACTGTCACATATCTTGACTTTTTATACAGTTGGCAATGACATTCTTACAAGCAGTTTAGTGAAATATGGCTTGGATGAAAGGTGAGTGACAAAGTGTCTGAATAATTGCACCAAAGACAATATTAATCAATGATTCTCTTTCATGCAAACAGATACTGAATGGGGCTCTACGGAGTCTATTCTGGATGCAGTTTTGTTCAGTACTTTCATTGAAATCAAGATGAAGGAATAGAGCACATATATATACATATATATATATATAAAACTTCTATATAAAAAACTTGTAAATTACATGGAGCTGAAGAGTACAATAAGCTTTCTGGGCAATGTAATTAAAATTTAAACATGAAGAAATACATGGAAGAAATATAAGACTCAGTAGGAGCAAGGAGAATGCTTTTGTAGATTGCTTAATTTACAAATTGGGCAGGAATAATAACCTGTCAAAATACAGGGTAGGTTAATGGAGATGAGGTAGTAAAAAAAAAAAAAACTGATAGAGGTGAATTGTAAACTATACAGAAGTGAAAAATGTCATGCTATTGCAAAAAAGGCAAAACTCATTCCAGGAAGTAGAGAGGGTACACACAAAACAAATGAAATAATTCACAGAATCACAGAATCACAGAATGTTAGAGATTGGAAGGGACCTCGAAAGATCATCTAGTCCAATCCCCCTGCCAGAGCAGGAACACCTAGATCAGATCACACAGGAACGCATCCAGGCGGGCTTTGAATGTCTCCAGAGAAGGAGACTCCACAACCTCTCTAGGCAGCCTGTTCCAGTGCTCTGTCACCCTCACTGTAAAGAAGTTTTTTCTCATATTCAAGTGG
>WKFP01014747.1:391142-412479 GCA_011057875.1 Pterocles orientalis
GGAACAGGCTGCCCAGAGAGGTTGTGGAGTCTCCTTCTCTGGAGACATTCAAAGCCCGCCTGGATGCGTTCCTGTGCGATCTGATCTAGGTGTTCCTGCTCCGGCAGGGGGATTGGACTAGATGATCTTTCGAGGTCCCTTCCAATCCCTAACATTCTGTGATTCTGTGATTCTGTGATCTGTTGATACTTCAGTCAGAGGAAGTTCCTACAGGAGCAAAAATTTATAACTTTAAAAAATCATTGCCTTTCCTCCACACTCAAGCTTTCTTTTTGCACCCTGCACTAAGTCTATTCCTTCATATCAACCATGGGACTGCAAGCAGTGTTAGGTGGGTCAGCTGGTCTTCCATGTTCACTTTCTTGTTTTCAGCCTGGGAAATCCTCTATTGAGAACTGAATTTCACAGATTCTGAAATGAAAAATGGAGTTGAAACACTGCACCATGGTGTCCCACAAAGCATGCAGAGGAGCACATCCATACACAGTACAGACACCATCATAGTTCCCAGACTGCTAGTCTTGATAGCAACACACCATGATCAGGACTCTCAGTTAAATGTGTTTTCAAATATCAAAGCCATTTTGACTCTTGCTTTTTTTAAGATGTAAACATTCTAAGAAGGCAATATAGCCATCATCATTAATTTCTGATGCTCAAAAAATCTGTATGACAATCTAAAAACAGAAGCTGCAGGGTTAATCTGACTATTATACTTTATACATCACCTGAAGAATCAAAAAGCCCTGAAGTATTTTTTAGTTTAAAGACAGATCTAACAACTCACAAAAAAACCAGTCTGGCCTTGTCTCAGATTTTCTGTTTTTCTTGATCTGAAGGTCTTTCTTCATCCCAATGTTTATCTTCCTCAAAATGTACTGGCTGTCCCCCTAAGTAGCTACTCCCACTGGCTTTTATTAAATTTATACACCATTATTTTATTTTATTTGAATTTTTTTTCTTTTTCTATTTGTCATTTACTTCTAATCCAACAGCTATTTATTCAATATGAAAGTATGATAACCAACCTATATTCGTTTGCAGAGGTAATCCTGGCAGGATGCTCAGAAGACACCCAGTTCACTCTTCTTTGCAACTCACCAATAACTCATGATTTCTTTCTTTTGTCAGATTAATTCTGATAGAAGCACAAGGTGAAATTTTACAATACAGTTTTAAAGCATTTATGGTACAAAACTGGATGACAAAACACTTAGAAAATATGACACTTTCTGAATCAGCAGACTCACTCACAGAATATAGTCAGTATCTGATCTACTGGCTTTAATATTTAAAATTTATTATTCAAAATAATGCATTTTTTCTGCATTGTACTGTTTTGCACTACCATTGCGCAAATGGCACACAAAGGTAAATAACTAGATTCTATAGTGAAATGCTGTGGCATTCTTCTGACAGTGGTTCAGTAGCACTTGCTGAAAACTTCTTGTTGATGCACACACAGATCCTTCTTGACGGTCTGAGCCGGTGCTGTGGAGCAGTGTTTAGATAAAAGAGTGAATTAGCAGAGTTTGATGGCAAAGTTCACTCTATTACTTACTACATGGAGGAAGCCTACAGGAGAAAATTGAGTTAGAATTTATTTGGCATTATTTACACAGGGACTGGAGATGCAAAAAGGTAAGGGAGACACATCTGTTGAGTCACAAGGTTCAGAATGGACCACGTTGCTTTCTGAGCTCCTTCTCAGAGAGGAGTCCAGGTGAAGCTGGATTCACTCCTAGTACAAGATGGTCAATGGCTTATGGCTAAGGGATTGTATGTGTTTATAGATGTCCTGGTTTCAGGTGAGACAGAGTTAACTTTCTTTATAGTAGCTATAGCTACTCTATAGCTATAGTAAGGCTGTGTTTTGGATTTGTGCTGAGAAGGCAGCTGATGACATACTGAAGTTTATAGCTTTTGCCAGGACAGTCAAGGACTTTTCAGCTTCCCTGCTGTGCCAGTGTCTGCAGGGGCAGGAGAAGCTGCAAGGGTTCAGTCCAGTAGTAGTAATATGTGGATCTGCAATCTTCTTGTTCCTCATTGGATTCCTTCACTGTCTTCATACAGGTTGTTACCTTGTCTAATTGCAGCTGCTGTTGATGGTTGTAGCCTTGAAACCTCTGTATCGTCTGATTTATGCTGGCTCTGGAGGCCCTGTTTTCACTAAGTAGGCACACATTCAGTAAATCTAAGTGGAAATTTACAGCTTGCAGACTAAAGCTTCAGCAAACCTAGTCACTCATGCTAGGTAAGTAAAGCTAAGCAAACACAATATTATAACTCTAAATAATTTATTCTAATTAAAACTTACTTATTTAAGCTAAACAACCACTATCTCTTAACATTGAGAGGCTTTAGCTCCCTGCTAAAGGGAAGAGCTGCCTGGTGGGCAGTCCCGTTGCCGTCCTGGGAGAATTGAAATTGGGCTCACTAAGGCACTTAACAAGTGACTTCTGTATGTTTCTATTCTTGTACAAATGTCCTGTGAAATGCAACAGAGATGGAACCAACAACGTTTATAAAAAATCACTTTGGAAATCCAAAAACATGTTAAAGAACCATAACTACCTTTAAAAATATTTAATCAATGCACAGAATTCTGGAACAGTCTGAAAGCTGCCCAAACACGTTGTTGTTCGCATATGAATTTTCAACAAGATGTTGTACAATGATAAATTTCTTCATGAATGAACAACTTAATTCTATTTCTCAGGGCTTTCTTGTTTGTAATTATTACTTATCAGCAGATATAAGTTCCGGGAACCACAGATGCCCCAAGATGTGTTGAGCCTGCTTATCTTTAATGAGTTCATTCACATGGGATGTTGAAAAATACTGAGTCAACTCACAGTTTTTCATTAGACAAAGCCATCTCAAGGTGTTATAGCATACGTTCACCCAGTAACGGCAAGATAGGTTAAACCATGAGTTAAGAACTGACCACCATCTGCATCAGCAAAATAGCTGCATCTGATTTTGTATCCCATTCTTATCTAGATACACACAAAATAAAAGCAAATACGATGCTGACGGCCTGTTTTAGAATGGGGAACATGAACATTTGCTTACTCTATATTTCATTTTCACCAGTGTAAGAGCAGATTTTGGGTCCTGATAGCATGAGTTCATTGCGTTACTAAGCACAATAACTTGGTTCTCCAGCAAATTTTTTACCTGGCTGTTCTTTATACATAACCTGTGAAAGTTGCCTAACCTACCAGCTTTTTTATAGTTTCTTCCTTGAGAACACAATTCCATGACGTTTCTTTCAGATTTTCAAAAATCCTAGCAAAACTGCAGGAAAATAGGCTGTACCAACATAGCGTCCTTAAAAAATGCTTATGCCATCTCTGTTACCACACTCTCAAAATGGAGGAATAGTCAAGATTTGTTCAGCAAAACAAGTAGGTGAGTGCAGGTTCCTTCAAAAAGCTGGCATGGAGGTGGCTCCATGCTGGCAATGGTGGGTCTGCGGCAATGTCTGTGAAAGTCACAAGATCACAGAATGGTTGAGGCTGGAAGGGAGCTCTGGAGGTCACCTGGTTCAACCCCCCTGCTCATCAGGGGCATCTAGAGCCAGTTGCCCAGATCTGCATTCAGATGGCTTTTGAATATGTTTAGTTATGGAGACTTCACAACTTCCCTGGGCAACCTGCACCAGTGCTCACTCACTCTCACAGTGAAAAAGCATCTCCTGACATTCAGAGGGACCCTGTTGTGTTTCAGTTTGTACCCATTGCCTCTGGCCCTGCCACTGAGCACCACTGAAAAGCACATGACTCCCTCTTGTTTGCACCCTCCCTTCAGGATGGTGCAATAAACAACATTTATGAAATCTCCTTAAGCCTTCCCTTCTCCAGGCTGAACAGTCCCAGCTCTCTCAGACTTTCCTCATCTGAGAGGTACTCTGGTCCCTTCATCATCTTGGTGTCCCTTCACTGGACTCTCTCCAGTATGTCCAGGTCTCTCTTATACTTTGGAGCCCAGAACTGGATACAGCACTCCATACATGGTCTCACAAGTGCTGAAAAGGGGGAAAGTATGACTTCTCTTAACCTACTGGCAACTCTCCTAATGCAGCCCAGGATACCATCAGCCTTCTTTGCCACAACGGTACGTTGCTCGCTCATGTTCAACATGGTGTCCATCAGGACTCCCAGGACCTTTTCTGCAAAACTGCTTTCCAGGTGGGCAGCCCACAGCTGGAAGTCATGCCTCAGTAGTGGATGTCATTGGCATTCCTGCAGAAGACAAGAGGATGTTGTTTCTGCCATGGAGTACTGAGAGTTAGTTGCTCTCAGAGTAAGAAATAAACCACAGTGACTATGTAACTTCCCAAACTAGGTATTTAATTTCAATGCTGACCTAGTCTTGCTATCCCAGAATATAACCAAGGCAGGAAGGAAAACTGACAACTGGGAAGGAAGAAGAAACAATGAGTGTCGGCTGGATGCTGACAGAAGTATAGGAAACTGATGTGGATCGCCACTGTTGTGGAAACACACGCATTCGGTATTGTGGAAAACTCTGACAGGATTTTGTCCCAGAGCCTCTGAAAACAGTAAAGAGCAGGATTCCTGACCATTCACAAGCTCTTGAAACTTCAGATGCTTTATATGCCAACTTTATTTTTCACAAAAAATCTAAATATTCATTAACAGAAATAGGCACCACCCTACCACAGTGGTAAGCTGATGGGCAGATTCAGCATGCTGCTGCTTTGGCATTCACGTTACAATGCTATTATTATACCACTGTCAAGGCTAGAAATCTGGCAGGCTGTATTTTGGATTTATTATTTAACAAACTCTTTGAAAATGTCATAAGAACTGCCTTTTGTCTCCCTGAAATAATCACAGTTTAAGAACTGTGGTCAGCAGATAAGTCCTACAGATGCTGCAGATTAAGGTCTTTGTTATTTCCAGGATTGATTATTTCAACTATTTATTTTGGGGTTTCATTGATTGCACTATTCAAACACTGCAGCCTATGACGGATGCTAGAAATCAGATCATATACAGAATTTTGAGTAATGTGAAAAAATAACTGTATATATTTAACTCATTATATGTTTATTCAGTGCTTTTAAAGGATTGCTTCCTGTATGAAGGATCCTGAGAAGTAGTAAGTTATACCATTGAGCAGTAAGTGGCTGGAAGCAAGAACTGAACTTCTCGGTAGCCAGTCCTGGGGAAAGCACTTCAGGATTGTATTTTGTTATTACTTACCCGTATGCTCATAAGTGTTAGTGGGAGTAGGAATTAAAAAATATTTACTAAAAACAGAGAAATTACTCCCCTAAACTGTAACCTTGGGTAAAAAAAAAAGAAAAAAATTAACCAAGATATGTCTTTTCAGTACATTTTCCCATCTCTTCGGCTTCGGCTGCATCACTGTTGATGAATCCCTTTAAGCTCTGGTGCATTTGGCCCACCAACATGGAGCAAGATTAAAGACTTGGAAATCTTCCCTTCTACAAAGACTCAAGAGACTGTGAGTTGTTTATAAAAGCTAGCACCAAGCTGCTTTTGGTTTTGCTTCCTAGATCTTGACCATAATTCAACTGTGACAGTATTTTCTCTCCTGATGATGAACACCAAATCGGTAAAAGTGACCTTAAATTCTGGCAAGTAGTAAAGAAGAGTTCTTGAGATTTATTGTGAGGGAAAGGGGAGGGGGAAAGAAACCACAGGCTGTAGTGGTAAAAGCAGAGAATATGTCTGGAGACTTAGTTGCTTTACTTTCATTGTTAAAATTCTTGACAAAATATCTCTCTACTTTAGTCCTGGCTCACATTAAGCTCCCATCAACAATATTATTACAGTCATAATGACAGCAACATCTACATTCTGTTGCACGCAGAGCAATAAGCCTTTGAGGCTCCAGAGGATGCTGTGAACTTTACTACCTTTTTTCAGACATAGAAAACGTGAGAGCTACCCATGTTTTGTATCTATTAAAGATGTGCCATGTATTTTAAGACTTACATTCCCAGAATTTTTGTTTCATATTATCTAACAAAAAGACAAATGTAGCATTTTCCATTGAAAAATAAATAATACCCACATACTGTAGTTGTTCTCTTTCTCTACAAAATATTCAAAGGGATTTTGGAGGAACTGAACCAGCAAATAGACACAAACATATGATACTATTTTCATTTACTTTTCCCTCTCTTTTGTCAAGAAGCAATTATAATTTAAAATCTCAGTAATATGCAAGTGAGCATATCCATAACATGTGAACCTGCATTATTCTTTCAAAAATAGGGTTTTTATTAGGTAGAAAATTCAGAATGGCAAGTGGAGTATAAACAGAGCTGCGTAAAAACAAATGCTTAGCTTATTCCAACTCGGTGCAGGACCACAAGAAAGCTTGCTGATGAATATTTGCTATTTATTTGAACTAAACTGCAGATTGTTTCATAGTTTCTGGTTAACATAAAGGTACTATTACTAAATAAGGAAAACAGCTATATGAAGAGCTTTAAAACTGAAACAAAAAGTGTTTCATTTTTTTTCATGTTCACCTCCCATGAACATTTACAGACTCCATTTGTCAGAAGCTCAGTGTTTAAGACTCTGGGACTGCCAATGAGAGAAATGGAAAGGGAAGATCTCCTGACATGTTTGGGTTCAGCAAAGAAGAAAGCCTCTGGCACAACACGAGCATAGCACTGAACAAGTTGGACAGAACCAGCTATAGGTAGGAGCCAATAGTCTGATGCACTACCCGTGAAGACTTACTTTTTTTCCAGGAGATTAATCTTGCAATTTTGATTTCTCAGTTGCCTTTAATCTCAGCAATGAATCACTTTACGTCAAAGAGGATGTTAATACACAGATAACCCCTACCCACAGGGACATGCACTTTAACAGTGAATATACCACAGTGTCAGTGAAGGGGAACTTTGAGCAAAACTGCCAGTCATAGTTAGGGTGCCATAGGGAAGATGCACAAGGGCCATCTGGCCCATGGGGTCTCCTGGACCAGCCTGTTGAAGACAGCATTCCTTCAAGGAAGAGACCTAATGCCACCACTTGCTACCACTGCTCCTTCTGCAAAGGGGTAGTTGTGGGAAACAGACAACCTCTTAACTGCCTCAGTCATTCGGTTAGCACTTCTACTGTCTCAGAGATACTAAGAGATACTAAAACAAAAGGAGGCATTTGTATCTCATAGAAAAGTAATATTATGAACACAGCACTGCCACCTAGAGATGCCAACAATATTTAATCAGTTGGAAATGGACCTGAATGGCTGTATGTACATGCTAACTCCTATTAGGTGTCAGATTTATGTATTTTATTTTGGAATTTGAAATATTTCTTCCTATGCCTTGTTCAGCTCCCAAGTAAGGAAAGACCATTAAAAGAAATCATCAGTCATTTCTTCATTGGCTTGAAAGCAGAAGACTGAATTTTTATTAATCAGCAGTAGAACAAACTGTAAACATCACACAGTAATATCCAGGTGGTACTGTACCTACAGATACTACTTCCATCATGGAAAAGCAAATCTTTCCCACTGGGTGCATTTCCAGCTGTGCTATAAATAGCCAGCTAATATTTGTACCCACTCAAACTGGTAAACTTCCCAGTGAGCTGGTGTCTCCTTAGTAGTCCTGTCCCTGGTTATACATAGATATGAGAGCAATGTGACTATCTGCATTAGGGGTTAAAGGCTTCTGGCTTTAAAGAGGAACATTGTTTTGCCCTTGATGAGGCTTTTCCTTTAAAAATAAGGTGTCAGAGAGGGACCTTTCTGTTATTCCTGTCCTGATGCTCTGGGGAAAGCTTTGCAGTGGAAAGCTCTTGACAAATAACTCACATTAGGGATCAAAGACAGAGGTTAAAGCTAAGAAAAGATGAGCATGAAAGACAGCCACAGCTGGCAAAAAAAAGTTTCTGTCCATGGCCTTGGCCTTTGCTTTAGTTAAACAGCTTTTATCTTGACCCACAAGTTTTTCATCTTATTCTCCCCATTTATTTTGCTGAAGGGGGAGTGATAGAGGGGCCAGGTAGGCACCTGGCATCCAGCAAAGGCTAGCCCACCGCACTCTGGATTTAATGTAATTCAAGAATCTGGGAATTTGTTCCTAAAGAATAAATCTGTCGTTCCTATCTATCATTAAAAACCATGCCTTGACAAGAAACTGTTAGATTTAAGATGCCCCTAGAATTGCATCCAGAAAGAGCTAGATAAAACTTTATTTGCTAATAATGAAACCCATAACTTGTGGGATAGTCCTGAGATCAGATAGCTTGCTGACAATATATAGCTGTCTAAATAGAAACCCCAAATATTTCCAAATTAAATGTGAAGGCCTGAGGAACAGTTAGTTTGGATGGGGAGAATAAAAAATATCCTAGAGAGGAAACTGCAGTTCCCTGTGGGGTGCAGAGAAAAGGGTTGAACTTACTGGGAAAACAACCATAGGATTTGGGCAGCTTTAACTTTCAAAGATAACAGTCTTCAGGGGGGAGACACACTAATGGCAAACACTGAACAGATGCTAGGAATCACGTGCTGCAGATACCCATAGGGACACATCTACACCCAAATCACTCACCCCAGGCTCTGTTTAAAGCCAAAGGGAAACAGGCAGTCTCAGAAGGGAATCCCAGTGCTTGTACCTGTGAATGAATGAAGCGTGGACAGATGGCTCATTTACCATCTGTACATTTGTCTATGTGTACATATCACCACTTCAGATTCACTACCTTGGAATTAATACAATAAAAGCACAAGAACTGTTATACTGTTCTTCTCTTTATTAGAATAAACAGCATATGCACGAACATCTGTTAATGTAAACAATTTTAAATAATTCTGAACGGTATTGTCAATTACAGTTTCAATAACTGCTTCAATGTGGCAACATTTGTTGCAATAAATACGAAATATTATCTTGAATTTCAGAATCCAAGCCATAACATATCATAAAAAAAGTGTGGAACACTTTCCCTCTATCTGCAGAGCACACAGACTTTAAAAACCAATTTCCAAACAACTCTGTGATGAGCCAAAACCAGCTAATGATTTTAACCTTACTCCCTCAGTGCCTAATTAAAACAGGCCAAATCAGTTAGTTTGACAGGGATTGAACAAATACTTAGCTGGTGATTAATTCAGTGCTTTTGCTTTACCTTTTCCTTGCCAGTGTGGAATTTTATAGACTGTCCATGATTTTTTATAGTAAAACTAAATTATTATCACAGCAAGCTACATATTAACATCCTCTCTCATGTGTTCATAGGCGCTATACCTGGCCGTACAACATTTTCTTTCAGATTATTTTCAGTTCTTGTGGTGCTAAAGGGCTCTTCTCTGATTTTAAAATTTGGTTGAAAAACTGCATCAGAATCACTGCAGCCAACAATATTTCACAAATGGGTTTACCCTTCTGCAGCAAGGTATCTCATAAATATTTCAGGACAGTCACAATTTGATATTTGTAATTCTAGCTGTGCAGGCTAAGTAAGATTGGTTACATAAATTGCAGAATACTGGAAGACTGAAAAATATGTGTGAAAGAAAAAGCTCAAAAAAGCTGCAGGACTTTGAATCTCTGATGGAAAATTAACAAATGAGAAACACGGCAGCAGTGCAGAACCTTGCCAGCACTTTCTTTCCTGGGGGAATATATGCCCTGCCTGAGGCAGAGCTGTTGTAAAGATGAGGCTATAAAGATTTTTTTTTTACCTTGGTGTGCCCTTAAATTGTTATTGTTTTACTCAGCCAGAAGATTGCTGTACGAAATCAGCAGTAAATTAGCACATTTCCATTCCATTTTTCAGTAGAAGGTGTTGTACCACTGATAGTCTGTGGGGTATTGGTCTGGATGGATGCAAAATGGCTGTTTTGTGTGTTATCCCAACTTTGGTGCTGTTATCACAAGTGAAAGCTGATATAAAAAAATTATACACTCACAACAAAATCCTTTTTGCTACGTAAAGCAGTGCATGAAGCCTATTTTACTTAAGTTAATTCTTATCACTTCTAATCATGCCAATTTTAGCCATGTCTTATAAACTAAAAGTTCAAAAGCACTTTTTCTGGAGGATGACTTTGTATGTACTGAAGCACACATTCAATCCATTAAACTCAGAAGTGCATGTACACAGTCATACTGCTATTTATGTAATATTTTTCTACCTAAACCAAATCACATAGATAACTCTTGTGCAAACACTCAATATATTTAAAAAAAATCTGTCAAGCTTCAAGAGAAATTCCAATATACGTCTCAGAAATTACTAACCATTGTTTCTTGGAATTGTTTATCTAATGTCACTATTCACTTGCCAAATTAAATGGTATTCATCGACATATAGATTATAAAAGCAACATCCACCGTACTATTTCTTATAGCCCACCACAGATCTTGAGGTCAGCAAGCCTGTAAATAACGGAATGCATCTCATTGTTTGAACTGACTTGACTGTGAGATATTGGAAAGGTACAAGCTACATCTGAAGTCTGCCACTCCTCTGCATCTTTCCAATGTAAATTATTTTTTTCCATTAAAGACAATGAACTCACAGTAGTCCTAAATCACTGAAAAGAGGGACAGGAATTTGTCACAGGAGCTCATGAAATTACAGATTGGGGAAAGTAAATAGAAAAATGACTGTTCACCGTCCAAGGACAGGAATTGGGGTCCACGTCAATGATCAAGAAGCAGCTGAAAATAATCAGAAGGAAAGAGAGTTTTCACACCATGGGATGGTAAATTCTGTAACACATTGCCATATATTGCACAGACGCCAGAAAATGTATGATTTAGAAGTTAAAAAGGTATCACAGAAAAATGTAGAGACAAATAAAGATGCAGATACCAATTCCAGCTAAAACAAAACAAAACAAGACAAGACAAAACAAAACACCAAACCAAAATAAACCTTTAAACTGCAGGTATCTTGAAGATGGAAGTTTATGTCTAGGAAACCTAGGGAAATATTTGCCCTAGTCTTTTACTCCTCCCTGAGAACATGCTGTGAGCCACTAAGACAGTGTATGGAGCTAGATAAACCTTGATCTGGACAAATCTAACTATTCTAATATTCCCATGAGCATCAGGTTGAAAATACCCAGTGGTTAGCGTAAAAAAAAAATAACATTAAAAAAAAAAGTTAAAGGAAAGTCCATGTGAATTTCAGTGAAATTTATATTCCCTGGTTCTTTGAAATTTATATTAATTGGCTCTATGAATTAATGTATCTTAACCGTATGGAAATAATAACCCCTTTCAGGAAGCCAGTCTTTCTTATTGGTTCTCAGAAGCAATGATTACACAATACATTATAATTTTAATGGCAAGAGTACATTTAGCAGAAATTTATTTAGGAGTAAAATGTGAGCAAAATTAAAGTACAGGTATTAAGTACATTTGACAGTAGGGAGTTAAAGGAACATGAAATTAAGTTATGCTAAGAGATTATTTTTAAAATGGCTGACTTCCACCAGAGCACTACTGTATTCATGTCAAGTATTTTGTTCTCTCAAATGCATAACAAAGAGCAGACCAGGCTCCAGAGGCAGAAGAAAATATTAATAAAGTGGAAATGCTGAACATGGGGAGATGAATACAGTTTTGATGAATAGACCAACCAGTGTGAAAAAGTCAGATCACCTAACTCTTTAATTCAGGCTGGAAGGAAGCTCGAGGGCTCAGCTAGACCAACTTCTGCTGAAACATTTCACAGATGCTGACAGCTTTCCCTGTATCACTGCTACATGTTCGTTTCCCATGCCCACACTACTATTTCCCTAATGCTTTTCCTGCAAAATAACTGTGACCAATTGTCTCACATGATAGTGTATTTTTAAAAGTATTAACCACTTGCATCTTTGCCTGTGTCCTCACCCACATCTGCTGTGCTGGCTCCTGGCAGCAGCTCCAGCAGCAGGCTGACTCTGTGCAGGTATTGCTCTAGTGTTGCACCTCTGCTGAAAGGGGTCCAAAAGCGGGCGTGTGAGCAGTTTCCACACTGAAGGAAAGCCAATGGCCATGTCCCATTGACAGCACTGGTACCATTCAACACATTCAAAGATGACTTTGAGGTGATTAGTAAAGTGGCAAAGCTTATCAATCATTCCAAAGCTATCCAGAACAGTGAAAATGAAAGCTGACTGAGAAGATTCACCAAAGGATGTTCTGATATGAGCTTTGCAATGACAGAAGAAATTAATCACCAATAACTGTCATTCTAGGTGCATTGCTTATTTAATGCTGCCACTGTCTGCTCCACTCTCCAAAGACATACTTGGCTTTGCCTAGCCATACAATATGATTCAACAATGGATTTGTCAAATCTATAGTTGTATAACTTATTTTTAGATTTCTTTTACAATATGTCACTATTTTACAGTAGTAAGATAATGGTCTATTAATTATATTTGCACTGATTTTTCATTCATAATTTCTTTCTAGTGCACTCATTTGTAGAATAAATGAACTCCATAAAACATGTTTTCATTAATATTCACTCAGTGTTTTAACTAGTCTGTAGATCTGATTTCCAGATATTCCATGCAAGCACTTTCTGAACCAAAGCCACTGGAGGTGTCAGTGCTCAATTCATGGCAAAGTCCAGTGGCCAAGAGGTTTTTGCCAAAATGTGGGAGCAGCCAGAAACAAATGCTTCACATTGATCATGCTTATCGTTACAAGTAAGCACAGATATACTCCCCATATTTCAGCCAGAAGCAGCAGCTCTAAAGAGGACTAGGCAATGTTGAAACAGACGAATTTTTTTCACCATCGTATTGTCTCAATAAACAGCCACATTATCCCTAGTACAGTGAAAAACATGTCGGCAGCAAGCAATTTCTCCCATCAGTGGCAAATAAATCTCAATACAATGCATCTGAGACAAAGAATTATATTAGATATTGTAGCACTTTGGTACTTAAATTCATTATATTGAAATAATCCTAAGTATAAGTGATCTCAGTCTCCACTGCAGTTAAAGACTCTACGCTGAACCATGTTTATCTCGAATTCCTGCTTTTCTAGGAAACATTTAATCTACATGTTTTATACGGACTGAAAAATAATGCCATTTTTGTTGTTTTCTTCTTTCTTTTACTGCTGTTTGTAGATGGCAGAAAAATAAAAAGAATGAACATAAAGAGTATCCAAACCATGTCACAAAGATCACCACCAATGGAGAAACAGACTGAACTAAATACATCCACCACAGTGCAATGCAGTGCTGTGCAAGAACACTGGCGCCAGTCTGGAAGCAGCATCATTATGTTCCTGTGCCATAAAAAGCCTCATTCAGGGATGTTTCTGGTTGTCTCAGTGAAAAGAACCAGATAAACCAGCAAACGCCATCTCATCTCCCTGCAGAAAGTAGGCACGCCTGTGAATTACACTGTCTGCAAGGGTAGGGCTGTGACAAGATGTTCTCGTTCAGGTTAGATTCACTGAATCTTCTCTGGGTTCTAGTGAGGCCTCAGCTTGAACACGGGTAAGGCGCAATGACCTTTCAGATCGCTGTAGGATAGGAATTGCTTTGCCATGCCAAGTGCTCTTGAATGACAGCTACCAAACCTCCACACATTCAATAAAAAAATCTGTGGTCCTAGTGAAAGTAGGGACACCTCCCACTAGACCAGGTTACTCAAAGCCTCATCCAGCCTGGCCTTGAACACCTCCAGGGATGGGGCATCCACAGCTTCTCTGGGCAACCTGTTCCAGTGCCTCACCACCCTCATAGTGAAAAATTTCTTCTTTATATCTAATCTAAATATGCCCTCTTTCATTTTAAAACCATTACTTCTCATCCTACGACTACAGTAGGTTTGTAACAGACTATGAACAAATTCTGTTACAAGCAAATCAAATTTTAGTCATAATTATCCTACAGAAGTAACATCTGGTAATTTTGCATAGTCCTTTGTATTCGCAAATTCTCAGCTAGTTTTTGGATAGCCATTAATTTAATCTCATGACTCCTCCGATTTCCCAAATATCACTATCACCAGTTTCGAGAGAGAGAGAGAGAGGGAATTTTCCCATGAAACAGAGGAATTTGTGCAGTGACATACAATCAAATAATAAAATTCAAAAGCTTAACTTCCTTGCCTCTGTTCAAATTAATTTATCATTTTCCACTTTCAGTCTTCAAGCAAGGCTACAGACCAAACTAAATGGATTGCCCCCTGAGGAAATGTTCCAAGAAATAAAAGAGCAGTAGAAATCTTTAAAAATAATAAACACTGTTGATCACCAGTTATGCCAAGTAGATGAGAAACAGAAAAGCAATAAAAGGAGAGAAAAAAAAATATCAAAAGTTTCTTCAGATACAAATGAGAACAGGAAGCATGTGGGACTACCCTTCACCAAAGATGGATTAAATTACCTAGCATGGGCCCGTACACACTAAAGTGGTATCCAAATAGGAATTCATGCATTTCTGTATTTGATACAATGACAAAATTGGATACTCGACACCATAAATCACATTCACTAGGCTGTATTAAATGCTTCAACTCTCTGTACAATGAAAGATAGGGAGCTGGATGCAATTCCGAGATCCAGTCAGCTAAATTGTAGGATGTCTCTATTAATCAATAGAAAATGACAAATGGAAGAAAGCATGAGCCTGAAATTCACCCGTGATCTCCTGTCCATTTAGCTGTCTATGCCCAGATGTCTATGAGAACTCAGTATTCAAAACCATTCTTTTATAGACTGATATTTTTTTTGTTCAGACTGGTCCCTTTCTCTCTTTAGAAAAGCAGTGGCTGCTTCCCATCTTCCCATCATCACCCAACAGTTAGGCAGCACCACAGCCGGCCAGACAGATTGGGTCCTAAGCCTTCTAGAGACATAAGTATCTAAAACCATAGCTTATGCATCCCAAGAACGGACTTATAATCAATAACTAGGTCCAGGAATAAGCTACAGAATATATTAGCTACCTTTCATTTAAAGGTTTTCTATGTCACATAGACTGGAACCATGTACAACTGTTATGTCCCATGAGCACATAATAAAATTTACCTAAACAGTCTACGAAAGCAAATTGTGCATGATAGTATATTTGAACAGCTGTTCATGGCATTTTTTTTGCTATCACAGTGTAAATTTTCAGAACTGCACAACTTCTTCCAATGTATTAATTTTATTTGCTGTAAGAGGTTGTTTATCTTTCATTAGCAGTGAATGATTCATTTATTTTTGTTCAGGAATAAAAAAAAATGTAAACATGCCCTTGTTTGTGGTGATCACACTTTAATTCCATTTTTCTTTTAGCTTAGCTCATCTGAAAAAAAAAAAAAACCAAACAACCAAACAAACAAACAAAAACAAAAAACAAAACAAAAAAAACCCCCAAACTTGGAAGTTCAATTACATATATAATCTATCTGAACTCAGTTAAGTAGTGCAATATTAACAACTTTGCAAAACTCAGCCCAGTGTTAGTCTCCACTTCAAACTGTCTCCAGTTGTAACGTATCACGTGACGATTTAATGAAGTGCAGAAATGTCCCATGCAGCACGAGCCATGGTAGCTCTAGAATAAGCAGCAGAGAGGGTGCATCCCCTCAGCCCCTAGCCAGCCAGTCCTGCTGAGAGGCAGGGCTCCTGGCCTTGCCAGCACCACTGTGATTTTAGGATGGACTGAAGTTTTTGAACAGCACTGCAGTATGCTGTGCATATGCACCAGTGCACTCCGAGTTCTTTGCACTTTGGTCCCTTGCAAAGGACACGTCTGAAGACGCAGCACTCCAGAGGGCATTTCACAGGGCAGTCAGCCTCCTCAGTCAGCAGTGAAGAAAAGCAAGCTCCAAACAAACACAGCTAAACCTGAGCTCCTCTCCCTCTCTTCCCTGCAGCTCTCCTGCAATGATCAGCCAGCACTTCTCACAGCGAGAAACAACATGCGGGCATTAAAATTGAGTCAGCACTGTTGCTCTTGGGTGAATGCCCCTTAAAGGATAAAATGCAAAACGCCAAAGATACCATTACACCCAAGAGTGGAGGCAATGGCAAAGTCTTTTTGAAGGCTTTGATGTGTGAATGAACATACCAGCAATCACCAAGCATTTATTTGCAAAATTTCTTCCTTTTAGTTGGCTTTTCAGGGTGGTTGCAAGACAGGCCTGCTTTATGCTGTCTTCATTTAGTAAGGGCAAAGAGAGTCCACATAATCTGCAGTTTATTAACTATTCTCAGATTAAAAACTGTTGACAGTCAAAATAAGGGAGACTTCTGAAAGGAGCAGTGGATAAAGCTTATTACTTTGATTCATATAGCCCCAGGCCAGGCTGTAGTAGTAATTTTCTTGAACAGTAAATTCTGCAAAAAAAACTGTAATTATTTGGTCTACTATATGGCAAAATAAACACCTACCTGGTACAATTCTATTAGGACAAACTGAAGATAAGGGTGGAGTAGAAAGCCATAAAAGATAAGAAATCCAGCACTGCTACCTGTGATGGCTTTCAGGAAGGATCAATACACTCTAACAGTGCAAGAAGTTATTATGTACTTTCTTTTGCCCCTGAAAGTTTCTTTGCAGAGAAGAAAAGGAAAAATGTAACACCAGAAAAGGAAAAGACGGAAGCTACAGAGAACCATGTCACTTGAGAAAGGTTAAAAGCCTGTCAATACGGAACAGTAATTATGATTTCAGTGCAAGTCAGGTATGTATGAGCAGCCAAAATATTTTTTTTTAATTCTTTTACATAATTTACGAATGTAGATATTACATCTGTACATATTATGTGTGGACATGTGCACTTCTGTACATAAAATTTTGTACATAGGTCTTAATATTCCATTCTTTAAAATGTGATCAAACAGCTCAGATGGATGTAAAAGCAAAGTCCTTGCTGCTATAAAAGCCAAAAAAATAAG
Organism: Pterocles orientalis; assembly: GCA_011057875.1. Taxonomy (NCBI): domain Eukaryota; kingdom Metazoa; phylum Chordata; class Aves; order Pterocliformes; family Pteroclidae; genus Pterocles; species Pterocles orientalis. The sequence goes on from WKFP01014747.1 coordinate 408,028, forward strand.
GTGGTATAATTTAGCTGCATTCCAGCTATTACACCTTTTTGCTGGGATTTTATTCTATTTTTAATAGAATAAAATAGACTATTTCAGTTGGAAGGTGCCTACAATTATCATCTAGTCCAATTGCCTGATAATTCAGGGCTGGCCAAAAGTTAATGTGTATTATTAACGGATTGTCCAAATGCCTCTTAAACACAGGCTTTGGGCATCAACCACCTCTCTAGGAAGCCTGTTCCAGTGTTTGACAACCCTCTTGGTAAAGAAATGCCTCCTAATGTCCAGTGTACACCTCCCCTGTCACAGCTCTGAACCATTCCCATGTGTACTATCACTGGATCCCAGGGAGAAGAGCTCAGCACCTCCCTCTCCACTTCCCGTCCTCAAGAAGCTGGAGAGAGCAATGAGGTGGTCCCTCAGCCTCCTCTTCTCCAAACTAGACAAACCTGAAGTTCTCAGACGCTCCTCACTGCACATTCCTTCCAGCCCTCTCACCAGCTTTGTTGCCCCCCTCTGGATGTATCCAACAACCTGAACATCCTTCTTAAATAGTGGGGCTCAGAACCACACACAGTACTCCCGGTGAGGCCACCAATGCTGAGTACAGTGGGACAGCTGTCTCATTTAACCGGCTGGTGATGCTGTGTTTGACACACCCCAGGGTGTTCTTTGCCCTCCTGCTGCCAGGGCACTGCTGACTCCTATTGAGCTGCTGCCAACCAGCATCCCAGATCCTTTCTGCAGGGCTGCTCTCCAGCCACACCTCTCCCAATTTATACTTGTGCCTGCCATTACTCCATCCTAGGTGCAGAATCTGGCATTTTGAATTGTTAAATTTCATCCTGGTAATCATAGCCCAATGTTCCAATCTATCTAGATCCCTCTGCAAGCCATTCCATTCCTCAAGAGAGTCAACAGCACCTCCCAGTTTGGTATCATCAGCAAACTTGCTAATGTTGCATTCAACTCTGGTGTCCAGATTGTTGTTAAATATATTGAACAGAACTGGCCCTGGAATTGAACCCTGAGGAACACCGCTTCTGACTGGTCACCAGCCAGATGTACCCCCATTCACTCCAACCCTTTGAGCTCTGCCCTTCAGATAGCTCTTCACCCAGCACACTGTGAACCTGCTCATCCCACAGCTGGACAACTTGTCCAGAAGGATTCTGTGAGAGACAGTATCAAAAACCTTCCTAAAATCCAGAAAAACTACTTGTACTACCTTCCTCTCATCCACCAGGCAGGTGACCTTATCATAGAAGGATGTCAGATCAGTTAAACAGGACTCTCTTTGTGAATCCATGTTGACTGTGCATGCTGATTGCATTATTCTTTAAATATCTTTCAAGAGTACCCAGTATAATCTTCTCCATAATTTTTCCAGGACAATCTCACTGAAAGTTATTTATGACTTCACATCCGCACAGCTTGTGCTATATATATGTACATATTAAAACAGAAATCACCCACTGCAAAGAACAGCTGTGCTACCTGCAGAGCAGTTTTCACACATAGTCACTAGGTTCATGTTAACCCCAACATTCACATGCCCAGATTACTACAGATTATACTACATAATACTTGCCTGTCACACTTACAGCACAAATATCTAACACGAATCATGCTACAATATAACAGTAATATGTAAGTAAGCTGAAGTATCACGAAAAGTCCTTCAGAAACTTCTGAAAGCTATTCCTTGACTTTTTCCAAGGGAATAGTTGTGTTATTTTTTTCTGCCAAAGGAAAAGATAGTAGAATCAATACACTTAGGGTCTACAAGCCTTTAAAAGCTATTTCCATGAAAAAAAAAATCCTGACTTAAAAAGGGACACAGAGAACTTGAGGTTCCTGTGAATTGGTAGGGGAGGGCCTCTGATCTACAGTCTTCCCAATATTGACCCATCTGACTACTGGAACTGATCTTGGTCTCAACTACCAATAAAATTCTTGTTTGTTCAGGTTAAACCAAAAATTCTTAAACTTTGAAAGTTTATTCATTGTTAGATAAATAAGTTCCTAACTTCATAACTCTGAAAAAGCAAAGATTTATATTTTCTTGGTGATTTTGGGTGCTATCATTCTGAGGCATCTGAAAGAAGATGGCTTTTTTGAGAGTAAATGTTCAGTATTTGAGAATTTTGGCTCTGCATAACTCATCCAAATCCAAATATTTATGAATTAGTCTTTCCTCAAAGACATTCAAAGACTGTAAATCACTGAAAATCACCATTAAAATTAAACTACTGGGGATAATATAAGCTTCAAATCTGATATAAAAAAAATTATTTGTCTCTCTGTTCACAATCAATATTTTTGCAATGAATAAAAGGACTCATAAATAGCTAAGCTGTGGAAGAGTACTTCCAGATATTTTTTAATTAGTAGCCAACATAATGCCACTATAAATTGTTTAGTCAATAAATTCAGCTACAGAGATTAAAATGCTTAAAAATTCAACCCACAAATTTCTTTATTAGCAATAAGAAAACAGAAGTGAGGAAATAAATCATCTCTTAAAAATATAATTATTCTGACCTTAAGTATTCCTATAACAATTATTCATGAGTAATGGAAATGACACTCACAAAATTAAATTCTCATTCTGTCTAGTGACTGCTTTTAACCAAAGAAAAAAAATTAATAAGCTAATTAAAATTCACAGACTTTCACAGTGGAAGAATATAAGGAATATAAACAAAGCATTCAATTTCATTCAATCACCAATTAATTTGGTTTTTTATATAACCTTAATAAATCTTAAAAATAGAGTTGTATGGATTTAAAGAACTTTCCTTCATATTGTTTTTATTCTTTGTATTCATCTGGGTAAGTAAGAACAGTAAATTACTGACGCTAGTAACATTAACTATGTGAAAATCCTTTTTAAGATAGTATCATGAACATGCTTACCATGTATTTTGCAGTACACGTGAAAATCAAAGACTCATTATGTTTGGAATTATCCAACATATCAACAACAGAGCCTTAGACCTAAGAATTTGATCATTATTGGGTTATGGAATGAAAAGTTTCTTAATATGGATTCAGCTCTGCAATCTCACTTATAGCTAACTTAGAGAAGCACTTTTTGGATTCTGCATGATCCAGTGAAAAATCTCAGTCTTCAGGGTAGAATTCACACTTTTTGCACAGCTACTTTATTTACTACTATCTGCGAAACTGTGTTTGGTAAACTCTTTCCCTAAATGGTAATTCAAGTGTCTCCTAAAAATCCACCTGGTCATCTCTCTCTCCTTCAAGGATGTGTTGTACTTAAGTACAGAAACCTCCCTCTCTCTTTATGCTGGGCGTTCTTTGGGGCAGGCACTGTTAGTTTCAAGACTGTAACACTGGATTCGTAGCAACATATCAACAAATAACATTATCGGCTTCCTCTTCACATAGTTTATGATGTCCATTATCACAGACCTTGACCAATGCTCACCAAGTTTGTTTACCTCCCTATCTTCCCAGCTCCACATCAGAGAGACAATTTAGCTTACCTGTTGTTCAAAAGTAATTGTAGCGAGCATTGTGTCCTGCACAGAAAACAGTAAGACTCATAAATCTAATAACCTCTGGGAGTGAAATCCCAGCTCAAAGTTAGCGGAATTATGCCCGTTCTCTTCAGTTTGACCCCTAAGACAGTGTTTACATTTTCAATAGCATAGACAATGTCAGAAAATAAGAAAAAATTATTTAAGCAACTTGCAGTGCTAGTACATAAAACACAACAGTGAAAATCAGGAAACTTAAGTGCTCCTTTCACCTGCTGTATATTTCTTCAAGGATATTTAATCTCATGGGTTCTTGCTTTCTGTGGCTGTAGAAGGTGCATATTCCCTCCTGTTTAAGAGAAAAGTAACTGGAAGGTTACTTATTAATTTCTGTAAATATTAGAACTTGAGTAAAAAAAATTACATACAAGAAATATTATATTCATTTTCTTAAAGTAATGGTAAGCAGCAGATGGATAACAGGAACAAAAGTCACTATAAAGGTGAAATTCATTAGGAGCTTCCTTCCCGCTGTTCTTTGAGAGGGGGAAAATAATGAACTGGAAAGTTTAAAATACTTTCTAGCTTTACAAGACAAAATAAATAAATGTTGATGCTCTTAAATGAATGATTCATTAAGATGAAATAATTTTAAGATTTTCATTTTCAAGATGATGCATTAGGTTCATATAGATACACGATGTTTTGGTAGCTTAGATAGTAGCCGGCATGTTATCTGTAGAAACCAAACTGATCTGCCCCTACACTGAGAACGTATCCGAGCCAGAATAACCAAATCAAAATTTCAACTTCAGTAGCCAAATTGCAAATGGGTGTTTGGTCAATGCAGCATTTGGACAGCAACTACTCAGAACTGGGGAAAAAAAAAAAAAAAAAAAAAAAAAAAAAAAAAAAAAAAAAAAAAAAAAAAAAAAAAAAAAAAAAAAAAAAAAAA
>WKFP01014747.1:412499-474905 GCA_011057875.1 Pterocles orientalis
AATGTCCACATTCAGTAGATCCAGAGCCAGCTGCTGGCTGGGCATGGGAGACAATGAGGTGGTCCCTGGGGTGGGCAGCAGGCTGGTGGGGCCAACCAGAGCAGCAGACAGTACATCCTGCATGAGTGGTGCTTGCAGGGCCCACTCCCCCCGCCACTGCCAAGGGAAGGGCCGGAGGTCTGCAGGAACCTTCCCATGTGTTTTTCTTCCCCAGAGGGCAGCTGGGGCCCACAGCACCTCCTGGCCCCATAGCCCTCTTCCTAGCAAGGGGCAGCCTCACCCAGCGGCAGGCTTGGGTCTTTCCCCGCTTTGCTCCCTGGGCAGCCGGTGCTGAAAAAAGGTATGGAGGGCTTCTCACAGGGGGTAAGGTCGGGCAGGTACCAACAGAGACTAATAGTCTGTCAAGCAACAGCAACAAGAATAAAACCTGCACCCAATTCCTTGAAATTTCCCTGAAAAGAGATTGTAATTCTTCCTTTCCATACCCTTTGCCCCCTTCTCCTCACTGATTCTCCAGAGCTCCCTCACCACTGCCCACCCCACCTGTCTTTCACTGTGGTCTCTCTTGGCTTGTCTTCTCCGAAGTTCCCCACCTCCACTGGGACATCCTCCACTGTTGCTAGTGATGGACTGAATATTTTAATCTAAAACAAGAGGATGAAAAATTCAATCCAAACAAAATCTTTTTGGATTGCTATTCTTGCAAGAAGATATTTTTTTTTTTTACTGCAGTGGGAAGTATTTTAAGATTTCTACTTCCACTTTGTCAGCAACAGAATAATAAATTATTCTTAGAGCTGTAATGTGTACATGGTTACAATTGTCTTTTCATCTGTTAGGGTGTCCTTTCTTCCTTCTCTACACAAAAGCCTAGGCACTTCATCACGACTGTGCAAAACTTTTAACATAAAATTAAATAGCATATATCAATGGAACATTGTGTTTAACACAAATAGCACCATTACTGGGCTACAGACCATTTGGATATACCTTTCAGCTTTTAAATAATTCCAAGAGCACAGCTGCTCACTGTCTTAGAAATGAATAATCAGATATTCTTTTTAATGCACTGTGAATCATTACTAGAATGAGGTTTTATTCTTTCTTTTCATAGGGAAAAGATATGAAGTTTCACTGTATTAAAAAGACATAATCAAATTTGCTCTCCTTCCCTCACAGTAACTTCCTTTTCTCTTTTTTTCCCCAGTAACAAGATTTTTTTTACCTCTCACCCCCTTCCTCCTCCTTGGTGTTCATTCTCAATCCTGAGTAACTGCATACCCCACCAGTGGGCCCCTATACTCATCAGCTCCCTGCTATTTCCTCCAAGATTTGGCTGCAAAATGGGGAATAGTTTCTCCCGAAAATAATTAGTTGGTTGGCTGTTTGAAGTTTCTTTCCTGGAAAGGAATAGCAGAGCAGCAGAAACAGAACCAATACACAGTAGCTGCATGCAGTTAAATTTTCAACAAATCATTAAAAAAAATACTGCATTTCTTTTGTGGGAAGATATTCATGACTTACACTACACTTATTACTAATATGATGAGAATTGCATCTTCCTTATGCTCTGGTATGTCATTGCTTGTTTCACAAATGCAACAACTCATATTTGAAGAAGAGCAGTGTCTATTGCACTATGGCTTCTTTTCCTTTTGTTCTCAAGGACCCAGTTCTCAGCAGATTGAGTTATTTCTCATCTTATTTTTATGGTTTATTCATTAAGAGCAGAGGCCTAATAATTTGAAACATTTGTCTTCGACTTCAATAACATACTTCTGCAAAACATATTAATTCCCCTTCTTTATTCTTCAGAAAATATGCACATTTGCTTCTGGAAGATAACAAAATATGATATTACAGTACTTTATGGTCATTTGCTAATGAAAAAACAAGGATGAAGACAGGATTTTTTTTTTAATGCATCTATTTTTCTGATTTGACTTGTATTTCTCTGGAATTACTGAGAAGTACTCTGGTTACAGCTACACTGTGAAGTTCTCCACTTCAATGAGACTATTAACCAGAGTGTTTATCAATAAGAAGGTCACAACTTAGTGTTTCAGTTAACTGTTTGAACATATATGCTGGTTGGTATTTACACCAAATTGAAAACAGTATACTGCATTATCTACAGAAGGTGGAAGAGAACAGTTGGTAAGCTTCTGTCCTACATTTGAATTAGTCTGGCACTCTGCAGGGCAATATTCTTATATTGGTTTAAGACACACATATAAATTTAGAAAAAAATTGCAGTTTGTGCTTTCAAGAAAAATAAAAATTGAACAACACTTGTTTTGCTGTCTTCTGACTCTTTACATTTTTTCCAGCAATTTGATTCTTAATGAACTGCTTTTTAATGAAATTATGGAAGTTGCTGCAGAGTAAAAGTGACATCTGAATTTCTGATCTTTGATCAGCTTCAACTTCTTTATACGTAGCTTGCCCGCAGGGTCCTCACTGTGTGAAGGCTGGCCAGACCAAGGCTGAGACTGAGCTGTGCTGTAACAGGTCAATAGTCAGTCAGCACATATGTTTCTAAGCTAGCTTTTGTCCTCAAAAAACACACCAAGACCTTGAAAAATGACAGGAGCTCTTCACCTCAACTAGGGCACCACTCTCTTTTCTCCTTGATCAAATAGCCTGGCAGGACCAATAAAGTACATCTTATCTCTGCCAATGAATACAAACCAGGTCTTCTCTGCCCAGAATAGTGGTTTCTCCTCAATAGCAAGCCCTGCATGCTAGACTCTGCAGCATTTCTGCTCAGTCAGTGCCAGGTTACTGGATTTGGAAGCATGAAAATTCCTATTTGAGTAGTTGTTTGTGAGTAGGGAAAAAACAATTTTGGATCAGATCTTTCACAGCTGTGTTGAGCCCTCATGATAATACATACACACCTCCAGCATCCCTCACACTTCATGTCCTGATCCATTTCTTTATCAAAAGGGACTTGCAGGGTATTGTAAATTGCTCTGCGTCCTATATTGCAGTAACACTGTATTACCCTCTGTTGGATCATTAGTGTCTAGCATTGGCCATCACTTTCTTAAAAGTTCAACTATGTTTGGCTTCAGGGACCTGGCAGTCTCTCTTGGGGAAGATAAACTGCATTGTGCCAGCCCATGTGCCTAGCGGTGGTCCCCAGTATAGGCATGTTCCTCTAGCAGCTGCGCCCCTGACCCACAGGATTTGGTGTACACAGCTTTTAAAGTTCCTACACATTCTTCAAATTATAAACCACTTTTTTAATGCAGAGATTTGTAATGTATTATAGTCTACTTTCATAATTAGAACCTCTGCTGTGTTTCTACTAAATAAAATAGTTCAGAGCTTTTCTGATCTTTGAGAAAGTAAAAAAAAAAAAAGGGGAGAATAAAACTCATTTTTCTCAATGCACACACAAAATCACCTTTAATAGGCCTTCTCTGTGTTAACCCAGTACCAAATGTGTTTAAGTCATCCTAAATTCTCTCCAGGGAATCAGGTGTGATTCATTATCACACATTACCTGTGAACTGAGAAACAAGAGCACAAAGCTAGTGCTTGAGCTTACTTGCATAGCCTGCTCTGGGAAAGGACAAACATTTGGCAAATTATGGGCAAACATAATAAAATCAACATGGCTGGGTTGCTGTAAAAGATGTCAGATTCTGGATCTTTATTTTAAATATAGTTTAGAGGAGACCACCACCGTTCTGTCTTCACTACCTAAGCAGAACACTTCTAAACTGATAACCCCCTTTGTTGTTTTTTTTTTTATTTATTATTATTTTTGGTACTCTGAAGGAACTCCATCACAAAGACATCAACAAATTCACTCTACTCTTAACCCAGTGGAAAGTAAACGGCAACTCTGGGGACCTCAACAAATCTAAACTGCACCTGAATAAGGCCTTAAATAAAACATTCTCCCATATCAGATAAGGAACAAGTAAATTCCATGTTAGACATTAATTATTTGCTATAAACATTCTCTAACCTCTATTGTAATCTAACCTAGTAAGGGCTGAGTAAATGGGATGTGCCTGGATGAAAGGCATAGAGTGCTGCTGGAGTTGGAGCACAAAGCCAGAGCAGAACATTCTCTCCTTTTAGTCACAAGACTCCCTTCTGGGGAAGGGAGTAGGAAGAGCAATTCTTATTTTACAGAGTTTTAAAAAGTACTGGTCATGAAAAAATAAGGCAGACATTTAAGCCTGAATGATTCACAATTGAAATAGCTATCAAAAATAGACAGTTATCAGATGAGGGCTAGAGGATGCAATATATCAAAAACTGAAGTGTTTGAGCCAAGATTAGCATTCACCATATTAGTTCCACTATTTTGTATTCATCCATCATCTGGGATCTTCAGTTTCAGAGAGATTAGAGCTTCATACAGTCAGCATTAGAAACAGAGGTTGCTTGGAGAACAGCTGGTCAGAAATTTTCTAGTGAAACAAAATTTAATTCAAAACATCACCAGCTTGGTAACTGTTAATGAATGAAAATAGGGTTTGAAGGAAACCTTTCCAGACACTTAGTAGATGGAACAGCCATCTACTTAAAGACCTTGAAGTCTTCAAAACACTGGTTGGAGTTAGGGGTCTGAAAATAACTAGGCTTTGTGCTATGACAACAGGGTGCAGAGCTTTGAATTCCCAGGGTTTTTGTCCCCAAGAGGGTTCATATGAAATGTTAGTCCTGATGGCACCTACCCTGACAATACACTTGCAGCTGCTAGGAATCTTGTCCACACACTTCAAAAAAGGAATTCCCTGTCAGCTGGTGTATCACCCTGCAATTAGGAGTTGTTTAGCCAGGCAATTAAAAAATTCCCATCTCTGCAGGGACATTAGGACCTGGCTGCAGGGTCAATCTTGCAGACGGTGCTTACTGGGAGAATGATTTCTGTGATAAAACGTTGGCACCCATCCAATTGCAGCAAAACTTATACCAACAGTTGCTTCTGTTTGTGCACTGTCTGTCATTTCAGCTTCAAAATTTAAGGAAGATAAAGAAATTATAATGTAGTAGGGGCAGTGTCAACTCATTTCATGTTTAACTAAACAGCTATCAATTTTCAAGAAATTTCAGGCAGTATTGGCCCGGAAGTAAGTGACCTAGAAATAAGCAGCTATGTATCTCATTACCGATCCCCTCATCCGTCCTGTCCTGTGGCAATTTCTGTTTGAACCAGCAAAAGAAATTATATTTCCTTTGATCCTAAAAAGCATCACAGTTTTTTCCGCAGTGACAGAAAAAAAAAAGTCCAGATTTCACCATTATCTGTTAAAGGACATGCTTTTTAATCATGCATCTAATCCTAAAAAACAGCCATGATCCACAGAGAAAGGCACACATTTTCTATGTACTCTACTGTTCCAGAATTAATTATATTTTGGTCTAAAGAGAAAAACTTCCAGAAAGCTCCTGTTCATTTCAGGAGCCGTAGTGCTTCACATTTTAGCTTGCTGCAGTATAAGCTGTAATGGATCAATAGGTTTGGCATGCTCTTTGTTTACAAAACTCATGTTTTATCTGCTCACATTCATGCAAGGACAGAAAGAGAAAAATCTAAACTGAAGTCCTAGTCCCTAAGTATGGCTGCTACAATAGAACTATGTTTAGAAAAAAATGTCACTGTTGTAACAAATAAAATAGTACTGTAGTGAGAGTAAAAGATTTAATATTTTGTCTGGATGTGATCACTACCCATTGCATGAGTGAAGGGATATGCACATTAAGGCACACCACAGAAGAAGGTGTACAAAAGGAAGAGAAAAAGAGGAGGAAAGGCAGATCAAAGCAGAAGGAAAAGAGAAAAAAAACTTTGACAGAGACACTAGAGATGCTAGAAAAGTATATTATTTCTAAGCATAGATTAGAGCTTCCTTTTATGTTTACTTTTGACTTTAAGTCTATAAATTAAATTTTCACTGTGATGCCTTAACTCATGATAAACAGACATTTGTTTTGTTTACAGGAAAGCCTATCTGGTGCTGTAGAGGAAAGACCACTACTGTGAAACCAGCACATGCAGGATTCAATCATTCCTCAGAGATGGTAGATTACACTAATACAGAGGCACTCTCTCAATGAAATAAGCTTAGGAGGCTCATGGGCTGGAGAATACCTCCTGCCAGGCTTCAGAAAATAAATAAAAATGTACAAGTATTGTCAGTTGCTGACTTCTGGGAATTAAGTATGCTTGCATCAAGCCTTTCTCTTGCTGAGTAGACATCAACACCATACCACAGCTGTGGTCACCATCTTTCTCAAGACATTACACACACATGCATATATATGTATATATTTATACAACAAATAGCCTGGAACAAAGACTATTGATAAGGAAGATAAAACTGAGATATGTAAAACTACACGTGCTATGGGAAAAGTAAATAGTTCTCTGTATCTTCCAGCACCAAAACCAGAGGCCATTAAGTGAAATTTCAGAAAGTCTGTCCAAAACAGGTAAAAGGATATGATCCTTCACACAATGTGCAATAAGCTATAAGCTTCTCACTCTAGGAAACTGTGAATGTTAAAATTTTCCATGAGTTCAGAAAGCGGCTGAACACCTAAGAAAAAACTTCTAAGACAATGCTTTTCAAGCAAACAATTATACTCTCCCACCTTCCAGCAACCGCTTGTCCTGTTGTATTGGGTCTGTCAGAGACAGACTCAGTATACCCACAGCAACCCTCCCAGTGCTGAGTGTCACACTGGCAGCCAGCAGGGGGTTTGTCACACAGCTTGGGAGGGGGCGGAGCCAGGACAGCTGACCCGGATTGGCTGTTCCATACCATGTGACCTCAGCTCAGCCATAAAAGCCCAGGGCAGGCAGGAGGAGGGGGGCATTTGTTACTGTGTTTGTCTCCAGGAGCAGCTGCTGCACAGACTGAAGCTCTGCTTTCCTGGGAAGTGGCTGGACATAGCTTACTGATGGGAAGTAGAGAATAACACCTTTGTTTATATTTTGTTTCTGTGCATGGCCTTGGCCTTTGCTTTAATTAAACTGCTTTTATCTTGACCCACGAGTTTTTCATCTTATTGTCCCCCTTTACTTTGCTGAAGGGGGAGTGATAGAGGGGCCTGGTGGGCACCTGGCATCCAGACAAGGTTAACCCACCACACCTGTTCTCAAGTTCTTGTTATTTACCACTTTCAGCATGACAACACAGAGCTAGACAGAGAATCATTACAGTAACTCTCAGATTCTTTAAGCAGAAACACAAAAGTTTTAATTACTCTTTCCTGTCACAGGGTACTATCACTGACTCTTTTGTTACACAGAAATTAAGTTAGTGTCTTGTTATTTCCAAAATCTTTAATACATTAATAGGATATTTTCAGATGGTAAAGAAAATGTGAACAAGCAGTTCCACCACTTGATTCAGGTAAATGATTCTAACTTTCTCATATTTTAATTATTTGCTAGGAATTGCAGGACTATGCAGGCTGTAAGGGAACCTCATTTACTCATTTAATCCAATCTCTTGCTCCTAGTGGGTTTAGTAAAAGGAGGTTGCACAAGATCTTCTACAGTTGCATTTTGAATAGACCCAAGGATGGAACATTCCATTCTCATGGTAAAGGAAAAAATAATCCTATGTCCCAGGTTGTATCTACTGCCTCTTGTCCTTCAAACATGAACCTCCAAGAGTCTGCTTTTGTCTTGATTGTTGGCAGCCTAGAAGACAGATATCTAATAATGAAGAAGAGAAGGCATCTTACATAGATCCTGTGTATGGTGCCAACTTGAAGCAGAGGTTAAGTTGACTGGTAAGTACAGGAGAAAAGCAGATCCCCTTGGACTGTATGATAGGAAATTTCATCTGGTTTTCAATTTCCTTTTATTTTTTAACATCCAGATCTACTGAAATCTCTTTAGAAAGGAACATATAGTACCTAAAGCTTAGAGTCTTTAGTCAAAATCCAGTTAATTCATAAACAACCCAGATGAAAGAGCTATGAAATGTATTTCTAGGAAATTAATCTATACATATTGTATTGCCTATCAGATAGGAACTTGATCTTGTTTATAACTTCATGAGTGTCCCACTTCATCATTTCACTTAAAAGACAACACTCCAAACAGAAGCATGAGTAAATTTATGTCAGTCTTTACACCTGTTAAAGTGCTATTTACAGAAATCAATATCATGCATATATTTTCTTATGGTTTTTCTCCTTTATAGTTAAGAGAAACCAGAAATTCATAGTCCCAGTGTTATTTATTTATTAATAACTGTTTATTAAGAGGGGAAAACATTAAAGGGAAGGGTTTCTCAGTGAATCTAGATTACATGCCTCAAAATGCCACCCTTTCTTCCCCTCTGAAAAGAGCTGTGATCTTTAAGATATCCTCTGAAGTTCTGTCATCAATATCGATATGTATGACTGCCAGGAGCTCTTTTCTGACTTGACTCAGAAGCCAAATTGTAAACACATTTCATTCCTTCCCTTTAGTATTGCAGAACACCTGCTTGCTTGCTTTATGCCCCTTGACATTTTCATTATTCTCAATGCAGAATTGCACATTATGAGCATCCATCTCCCTTGGACACCTGGAGATCTTAGTGAGAACAGTTTATTTCTCTTCTGGTTTGTGTTTCCTTGATTTATCTTGTTTGTGGAAGCTGATTTTATTTTGGGCGACACAGTATCCCCGTGAACTCAGACATTTTCAGATCAACATTATGAAGTGCTATATCTTGCTTGCTTGTTCATATTTCAGTTTTGCTCCTATGCAAGGTAGAACTTCAAAAGAGCATTTTCCTTCCTTTCAAAAAATGTGAGATTTTCCTGAAATTGATTTTTAAACAGTTATTTATAACTATGATTACAGCTGCAACTCAAGGACAGTCTTCCAGGTTAGAAGCCAAGAAATTTATATACATCCTGGAGCCTATTATGAATGGGTTCTCTATGTCTATAGCTTACCTACTTATTAAGAGCAAAGTGGAATATCTGCCATATAATGTTGCACTTATATTTTTGTTTCATATATTAATAATATACGAATATGGTGTATATATTGCACTGACATTGGACATAAATTGTAACATCAGCTTTGATTAAGGCTTCAGACACTAGGACAGCCCTTCAGAGTAAACATTCAGATCTAGCTGTACTCTGAATTTCTCATTTATCCTTTTTTAGTCAATGTGTTTTCATCATTTCTTAATACATCTGAGGGCTTTTCTTCTATTTTCCAGTCAGGCAGATGGTGTTGGAATTGACAAAATAGAAACATTTTCTGCACTGTCTTTGAAACAGCTGATCATTGTCCCTTAGTTACCAGAAATACAAATTAAAGTTATCCTTTGAGTCCTTGATGGTTATAAAAACAATAGCTCAGTGGTTTTGAACTTCAGCTGAGCTGGGAAGAGACTTAATAATTTGAAACAAAACAGATGAACCAAAGTCAGAATACGTGGATATAACACTAAGATGCATAAAAACTGAGATGATGAATATCACAGACCCTGTTGACTTCAATGAGATCTGCCCCTCACTTGTACTAACAAGCTGTGGGTTTTGCTGTCAAATACAGATTTACAGTCTCGTGCACAAATGTATTTCAAGTTGAGGGATAGTTTCCTGAAAAAAAAAGAGCAGAATTCTCAAGATCTTACATGATCCATTTCCCTGTTTTTAACACAGACTTTGAAAAAAGAAGAAAATTGGAAGAAGTGCATAGGTTTGAGCACACAGGGATTACTGATAGGGAAAAGGCTGTTCCTTTAGCGCCCGTGAAGTACATTCCAGGTCAGCTCTTGGAGGTCACTGGGCACATATTCATGTCCTCACCATCACAGCCTGTACTTTTCTTGTACAAACTGATCCTTATAAGGCAGAGTGAAATGTTTAAGAGTGAATTCTGACCAGATAAATGAAAAGGAAAACATTGTTCTTGGCAGTCCTGCCCTCCCCTTTCAACCATGCACCATCCTGCCTCTTCAAGAGAAATGAGTAGAAACAAAGGACGGAGTAATAAACGCTATAGCCTATTATGAAAGAGAACAGTTGTGTTAAGAGAGATAAAGAACTATTTTGAAATAGATTTGCAAAAGAAAAGTGTCATACAAGAAGCAAAGCTGTGAGCAGTAAACAGAAAGAATAAGAGAGATATCTGGTGCCTGAGAAATACCTCTTTGCAAAGTAAAGCAAAGGAAATGCTTTGAAATAACAGTTTTCAATTCTTGGAGAAGTAAGGAGGGGGTTAGCAGAACTGCCACCTTGGGCTTCCAGAGGTAACTTTGGCCTGTTTAGAGGCCTGGTTGACAGAGTCCCTTAGAAGGCAGTCCTGAAGGGCAAAGGAGTCCAGGAAGGCTGGACATACTTCAAAAATGAAGTCTTAAAGGGACAAGAGCAGGCCATCCCCATGTGGCAAAAGATGAGCCAGTGGAGAAGCCCAGCTTGGCTGAACAGAGAGTTTTGGCTGGAACTCAGGAAAAAGGAAAGAGAGTTTATGAGGTGCAGGCAACTCATGAGGACTACAAGGTTGTTGTGAGGTTATGCAGGGAGAAAATTAGAAGGATCAAAGCCAAACTAGAACTTAATCTGGCTACTGCCATAAAAGACAGTAAAAAGGTTTCTACATATACATTAGCAACAAAGGAGGGCTAAGGACAATGTCTATCCTTTATTGGATATGGGGGGAAACATAGTGACAAAGGATGAGAAAAAGGCTGAAGTACTTAATGCCTTTTTGCCTCAAACTTTAATAGTAAAGCCAGTTGTTCTCAGGGTACTGCGAGCTAGAAGACAGGGACAAGGAGCAGAATGCATCCCCCATAATCCAAGGGAAAATGATTAGTGACCTGAGGGAGCTGGTGGAAGTGCTCACCAAGCCACTCTCCATCGCGACTAGTCAGCACGGATTTATGGAAGGCAGGTCCTACTTGATTAACTTGATCTCCTTTTATGACAAGGTGACCTGCTTACTGGACGAGGGAAAGGCCATGGATGCTATCTACCTAGACATTAGTAAAGCCTTTGACACCATTTCCCACAGCATTCTCCTGGAGAAACTAGCTGCTCAGGGCTTGAACAGACGTACTCTTCACTGGGTGAAAAACTGGCTGGATGGCCAGGCCCAGAGAGTTGTGGTGAAAGGCGTTAAATCCAGCTGGTGGCCGGTCACAAGTGGTGTTCCCCGGGGCTTCATACTGAAGCCAGTTCTGTTTAATATCTTTATCAATGATCTGCACAAGGGGATCAAATGCACCCTCAGTAAGTGTGCAGACAACACCAAGTTGGGCAGGTATGTTAATATGCTTGAGGGTAGGAAGGCTCTGCAGAGGGATCTGGATGGACTGGATTGATGAGTCAAAGCCAATTGTATGAGATTCAACAAGGCCAAGTGCCAGGTCCTGCACTTGGGTCACAACAACCCCATGCAACACTACAGACTTGGGGAAGAGTAGCTGGAAAGCTGCCTGGCCGAAAGGACATGAAGGTGTTGCTTGACAGCCAGCTTAGTATGAGCCTGCAGTGTGCCCAGGTGGCTAAGAAGGCCAACAGCACCCTGTCTTGTATCAGAAATAGTGTGGCCAGCAGGACCAGGAAAGTGATTGTCCCCCTGTACTCCGCACTGGTGAGGCCACACCTCAATGCTATGTTCAGTTTTGGGCCCCGCACTACGAGAAAGACATTGAGGTGCTGGAGTGTGTCCAAAGAAGAGCAACAAAGCTGGTGAAGGGTCTGGAGCACAAATCTTATGAGGAGCAGCTGAGGGAACTGGGGTTATTTAGCCTGGAGAAAAGGAGGCTGAGGGGAGACCTTATTGCTCTCTACAGCTACCTGAAAGGAGGGTGTAGTGAGGTGGGTGTCAGTCCCTTCTCTCAAGTAACAAGTGATAGGACAAGAAGAAACAGACTCAAGTTGTGCCAGGAGAGGTTTAGATAGGATATTAGGAAATATTTCTTCACCAAAAGGGTTGTCAATCATTGGAACAGGCTGCCCAAAGAAGTGGTTGAGTCACCATCCCTGGAGGTATTTAAAAGATGTATACATGCGGCCCTTAGGGACATGGTTTAGTGGTAGACTTGGCAGTGCTAGGTTAATGGTTAGACTCAATGGTCTTAAGGGTCTTTTGCAACCTAAACAATTCTATGATTCTATGAAAGTTAATAAAACATCTATTTGTAATAACAAGAACATATTTCAGTCCTGAGATCCTGCAACTTTTGCTCAGTGCATCTGCTCAAAAATGTGACTTATCTTTTCTTGTGTAGTAGTCAAATAGACTGTCAGCCTTTTACTGTCCATGAGTATTTGGTGTGGCATACATTTGGAAGTTGCCTGTTGCATATCCATTCAGCGATGAAGCTTGCTCATTATACTCTCTCTTTGCAGACAAACATGTCAGGAAGTAATACATAACACTGGCACCAGTGCTTCTGGTTGTGGGAGAATTTAGACTCTGCTTCACGCAGGGGAAAAGAGCTACAGAGATGCCAAGGCCTGGATGGTCCACCTCAGCCTGTCACTCAACAGACCTCCTGAATTTTGAGGAAGGAGACAAAGCCCATAGCCCATCGCATGTTTCCTGCAGGGTGGACCTTCAGCGGTCTCAGGATTTTAGGACCAGTCATAGTTAGAATTAACCCAGTGAAATCTAGAGAGCTGTAACAGGGATCATCTGCCATATGTCATTGTTTTCCAAATTACTTTTCCTTCTGTCCCCTCTCCCAGATGGGTTAAGTTACCCCCCTTCCTCACAAATGGTACGTTGTATTTTGGAAACTACCCATTGCTTAATTTGAGATATGATACTCTACTTCTAATAGTAATGCTCTACTCATCCAAAAAGCAATTTCTTTCTCACTGTCAGTGAAATTTTTATCTCTTCCAGTCTTATTTGTGTTTCAGAGGAAAAAGATGACTTTTCTGCACTCTGGCAACAGTAATGAGATTAAATTAATTTGTTTTTATACCAGATCTGCTGCAAATAATTTTCTCTAGCATCCTAAAAGGTGTGCCAAATCTACCTACTTATTTACTACCACACTAAATGTATGAGTATCATATATGGATTACAGCCAATTTCCATTCCAAATTTAAATTGACATGTTTAATATAAAGTAATAAAAAGACCCCTATTTCAATTCCTGAGTCATTATGTTACAGCTGTTTGACTGGGCACACTGTAAATATCACACAGGTCTTTCAATTTTGAAGAGAATGAGAAATTATTCTAATTGCTTTTTTATGATAACTTGTTATAAAAGAACAGTTTACACAGCTTAAACTCTGGTAGTGCTTGATTGCAAGGATTGCATTTTTCACTCCCTCTCTATGTACTAAGTAGTTGATTCCTTCATCAGCACATACAATTACATTCCATAATTGCCTGTTAAGTTCACTAGTGGGAATACTACTCCGTAGATAAGCTATGTTACTTTGTAGATAAGCTGTATCAAGTAGCAGGAACCTTACATTTAAAATCTACCACTTTATTTGTGGGTTGGATTTGTGGGTTTTCTTTGTCAAAGACACAAATAAAATAAACAGAAAAATAATAGAAACAGCAGTAAGTTTCCCTTGTAAATTATTGTAAAACTATAATTTAGAATATTAACAGACTTTGATGCTGATGTTGAAAACAAAAAGAAGAAAAAATCTCTAAGACTCTTGTGCATCTCATCCTGTGCATCTCACAGCAGAAGTTAAGAATAGCCTCAGGTTTGCCTTGTTTATGCCACTAAGAGGAATATTCCCTCTCCTGCTGACTGGGAATGAGCAGACACTTTTGCTCCAAATAACTTGCCTTCAACTCTTGTTGTAGCCAAAACCAACCCACACAGTAATTTCTCCCTCCTGCAGAGTACAGTTTATCCCAATGCCCCAACCCTTCCCATGCTAGCCTTGAAGCATCCCATATTTACCTGGAGGCTGCACATGCCTAACAACACTGTCATGTGAGCCCAAGAAATAATGACACACCCCAGGACATGGGTATCTCTGTTAGTGAGGCTTCCATGTAAAAGTGACTTATTTCTTCTTTTTTTTTTTTTGCTGTGCAAAAGGATGATTAATCCATAGTTTTGTTTTCATGAGCATTGAGGGTTTTTTTGCTGTTCAGCTCACAAACCTGAGCAATTTCCCATTCTTACTCTCCTATGAAATGCAGATGAAAGACTGGCTCTGGTTCTTCTACAAAGGGAATGCATGACAAGGTAGTTGTAAAAATAATCTTGCTACAAAAAAAAAATTTCTTTGCAGCAAAAACATACTTAGGCAAAGGATATATTTCAGAATGAAGAAAGATGATAGTGGTGGCTATCAGGATGTGAACATATGCAGACTTTACAGGATAACAGTTTGCTTAATCTACTTAACTGGGAATTAAAATTAGATCTATTCAAGCCTTGTAGCTGTAGTGAATTCAAACAAAAAAAAAGACAAAATCTAAGGCAAAAGGGGTTAAAGAGAATAAAAGACATTTGTGTTTAAGAGAAAGAAAAGAAATTCTGTCAATGTTAATGGCCACAACAAATAGAAATTACAGAACTGTCAGTTAAATGAAAGACAGAAATATTCCATATTTCTGTTCTGCATTTGACAAAAATATTAGAAGACAAAGACAGTAATTTAATAGTTACTCAGTTGGATACAAAAGCAATGATGACTAAGACTGGGCATGAGAGCCCATGTGAGGAGCTTTGAAGTGACAGCCAGTGAGATTTCTAAGCGAGGAATAGGGACCTTTAGCAGGTGTCTGAACCTTCTGGAGTAATCCAGAGTGCTGGATATATGTGACGCTTGAGGCATCCTTTTTTAAAGGCTAGGTAGGCTAACTGGGTATTTGTATGTCTTTCAGGCTGATATCAGTAAATTGTGACCAAAATAAATTGAATGGCTGAAACTGGACTGGCTACATACATCAAAGGAAAGTAAGTTAAAGATTTGCAACAGCTTATGGGGAAAAAAGTTATGGTCAAACTAATTTGACTAGTTGATTCTGAGATCAAAATCTTGTTGATAAAGTGAATAGTGACAATGCCATACAGTGCTGTAGTTTACTTGTCAGCGTGACACCAACAAAAAGGAGCACACAAGTGAAAAGACATCTACTCAGGGACAAAGCATAGATGTCATACTTCCAGGACAAGCATTGCTACCTCAAAATGGATATCTACTTGAAGGAATTGGAAAGGCAGCATCATATACAGGCACACATATAAACGAACATGAACTGCCCCTCCCTCGACTTGGTCACTCAATAGCACACCTGCAGCCATTGCCACAGTCGTCCAAGTTTGTAATCCAAGACCCAGTGCTGTCTCCAGCAGCATTTGGGCTGCACCTAAATTCTTGGTCAAAAGGTTAGTCTTTAGGTGTGTAAGCTGGGGCATGTGGAGTAGAAACCCCAAGACTGTCATCTCTACCTGTTACCAGACTACTGCGTCCATTTGAAGGATATTAACAAACAGGTGGAATGAAAGCAAGGTTAAGAAGGGAGTCATGAAATAGATTACCAAACAGACCTTATAACAAGAATCAGAAAACTTCAACTATCTTTCTTATCATAGAAATTACTTCATCTAAGCACTTCATAAGGACAGAAATTTGACAGAGGGCTCTTCAATGTGCTTGATAGGGTTTTGAGCTAAAGCTGAAGTTAGATCAACTTAGATTGAAACAGACGTAAAAAATTAGTTTAATAAACCTCTGAAAAAAAATTGCTTAGACTTTTGTTGGACCTCCTACTACAAACATTTTTAATTAAGATATTTGGCTTTTTTTCCATAAAGGTATTAAACCAGGAACTAGTTCAGAAAAAACAACAATTTAGAGTAAAAAGATTATCAGAAGTCTCTACCTAGCCCTTTTGGCTTTAGAAGTCACTTATCTGAATTTGTGCAAAATCTTACATGTAGAGCTTTCATATAAAAGTTTTTTTAGATAAGATGTTTGGTATTTTTCTGCCCCTTTACATTTCTTTTCAGACTTTTCCCACATGCTTTTCATGGATTTTCTCTGATTTAATTCCACTGACTCCGCTTGGACCACTTTTTTCTCTCTTGTTAAGGAATCTGATCTTCTCTTTCTTCATCTCTTTCTTTTTTTCAGTTTTAGTTTTCCTTCTCCCCTTCTAAGTTTGCAACCCTTCCAATCCCTTCTTTGCCCTTCTTTCATATATTCAGCCTTCCTCTTCTGTCTCTTTTTTTGTCTTGTTTATTCTTTACAATCAAATTATTTAATGTGATAACATATGGAACAAATCTTTCAGGGAACATAAAAAGAAGCTAATAACAACTCCAAAATAATAAACAAAATTTATGTTTTAGCCTAAGAAGAAGAGATTTAAAAAAAAGAGTCACAATATCAACATCTTCCAAAGCATATGGACATGATTTATGAGCATGCTGAAATGCAGTATCTCAGTTAATTGCTTTTGATTCTGACTTTGATAGCTTCAGTTGTGAATTTTCTGAGATATAAAGGCAGATATGTTGAAACCACTTTAAACAGTCAGCAGAAAGCACGCATATACCTTTTTTCATACAGAACAAATCATGGCCAGGGGCAATCTCACTGTTCTAGAAATTCTGACAGGTGTACCCGAAAAGCATTTTCTTCTTATGGACTCCTATTATCCTTTCTGAGATAAGCTGATGCATTCAATTAAATTCCTGGTGTGCAGTCCCAGAGTCTTACAATTTTCATTCTCCCACAGATCCAGCAGGGTTTCAAGCCCTTCTGTCTCATCCCTTCAGGACCTTCTAGTCCAAGCTTGGAGAAACTAACTTTGTGCCTAGTCACTGGAACTGATCACCGGAGCAAAATGCTGCAATTTAGCTCCCAGGCAGAAAATAAAGTTTTTTTGATATCTAATTGGGAACTTTACACAGAAGTCTGACATGCTTTACTTAAATTCATGTGACCTCCACATTTTTCAGTGAATTCGCTGAGCAATCTTACATTTCCCTAGGAATATATGGGATCTGGGTTAAATGGTCAAGCATGAGAAATGTTCTCATTGCAGGAAGATTTATCCTGAATATGTCCTGATCACTTTTTTTTTTGCTTAGTCATTAGTCCTGTATTTTTAATTTTTATGCCATGCTATTCCTGTGAATAAATCCATTCACCAAAGCTGATGTGTGTCCAGGATTCACCTGTTTTTAAAGGCAATAGATATTCTTATTATATGTTCACTTTCCATTTCAGACAATGCTATTCTATCAAAGTCAATCCATTTAAATTGATTTGCAAAGAAATGTACATATTACTGCTCCTGGAGTGCCAGAATTTTGTTTTTGAACAGCTAGGAACAAGCCCAGCTGTTCAAAAGTTAAGTAATAGTCTACAAGTAAGATTTAGTGCATTCTTTCTGTACATTGCAGTGGTCAGTTCAAAAGTACAACAATACCTCAGGTCTACTAAGGAATTTGAATGAGAATTTGAAACAAAAAAAAAAAAAATCACAGATAATTATAATGACACTGTTCCAGGAAAAATGTTGCAAACACAGGGTATAGCCCAGGAGCCTCAGCAGAGGCTTGCTTCTTCTTTCTTTTGCTTAATAAATGTATTTATTTATTTGTACGATTAATGTCACCAGTTTTCTTGAAAAATAGAAGAGGAGAGGTAAGGAAAAGACGACAGACAGAAAATGAAGCAGTTTAGATAATGATTTGAAAGACAGGATTAGAGACCTCAACAGGGCAGTAAGAAGGTCACAAATGAGTCCCTCGCACAGAGACCAGCAGGTAAAAGTGAGTTAGGACTGAAGACAGACAGAGTGTAATTTACTAAGATGGCAAGAAATCTACCAAAGCTAATGGTGTTCATGTGTTTTGGCAAGAGGAAAACTTTGTGTTAGAGGTAGCTGAACCTGATGGGCCCTGTGAGCCAGGGGGACTCTTCCTGTCCCAGCCCCACAGATGCAACGCTGCTGCAGTTCCCTGTCCACAGGTGCAGGCAGTAGAGAGGCTGAGCACCCACTCCTGATGGCAGCACCTGTGCACTCACATTACACACCCATCCAGCCACACTCAACCCATATGAGTCTCTTTTCCCTTTACCTCTTTAATTCTCTGTCATCCCTGGGAGAGGGGAGAGTGAGCAAGTGCTTGTTCTGGTGTTTGGCTGCCACCCAGGTCAAACCGCAACACCTTCTTTTTCCCCACTTTTGTTCCTCCTCAGTCCACTTTGATCCCTCTCTTTCCCCAGCTTTGGTTCTTCTCCACCAACTCATCTTGATGGGTTTCACTCCAGGGTCAATCTTTGCTCTTTCCCTTGGCTGGTCTTAGGGATCAGCTGTCTGTCTATTTCCACTGGTTAGGTTGTTAGGGTTCCTCTGTCTGTCATTGTTCTTCCAGTCCTCAGTGGGTCTTTGAGTTCAACATGGTTAGTCTTTTATCACATAACTGAGCAGCCCACAGCAAGAATAACTGTGCCATGAACAACAGAATGACAGAAAGAGTAAAAGCCAGCCAAGTTATTCATCCAGGGCCAACTAAAGAAATGCCCATAAAATAAGAATAATCAGTCTTAAATAAAGGTAGGTATCATGAGAGAATTGCCACAAAATGTAATCTAAGACTGTAAAAGAAGTATAGGCAAAGGTGGACACTGGCCTAAACTAGAGTTATAAAGAGAAAGCATCACATCTAAGGCTACCTCATGAATGAGGCACGACATATACTCCCAAGTCAGTCTGTGTCCAGAAGGCATCTGGCTGCACATTCAACGAAGTACACACTAATCACTTCTCCCTTCTCCCCCAGATAACAGTTCTCTGTATGCTTGAAAGTTTTCAAACAGAGCTGTGGAGAAATGTGCCCCCTACCACACATGGGCCAATGCAGTTAGTTTTAGAGGACGGAGATGGGAGGTCAATTGGACATTTCTCATGCACTGGAGGGCCAAGTGTGATTCATTTAAGATGATTTAATGACATGTACCCTTGAGTTAGCACTTAATTTTTAACTTTCAGAACAGGACATATGCTTTTACTAAAAACAAAATGAAACATCATCTCAGTTTCCTTTTTTTCTCCATGTCAGCCCTGCCATCTGCCAATCATGGAACTGCTATTAACAAGAAGATTTAAAAAGCATTTGTAATTAGTTTCCATCCAAAGCCAAAGCCACTGCTACCTAGCACCACTTGTAACCACAGATACGTCTAAGGCAGAGGAAGGCACTTGGCCACGTGCACTTTGGGGAAGACCCTCATGCCCATACCTACACCAGCACCTTAGATAGTGCCAGAGAATACTCCAGAGCAATAGATCTCTACCACCTCTGCTGTTAAATTGTTAGCCCCTTACATACTTTTAGCCATAGCTAAATTTCAGCTTTAGATAAATAATAGTTAACCAAATGATTCTTTGACCTGCTTGGGGCATAAACACTGGTCAAGGCTGATTTCCCACAGGAAAATTTGATATGATCACCCACTTTGGGAGATAACAGAGTTTAGAGACATGGACACGGGCCATTCAGTGCCATTTGTCTTCACACAGAGAACAGTCCCAGGTTCATTTAATTTACTGCTTTAAATGTACACACAGCTGCTGCGGATGGCCATAAACCCAGTGTGGGATACAGGAGCTACACCAGACTGCTATTCCTGAGAATCCAACTGAGTTACCAGGAATTGCACTATTTCTGCAGGATTCCTGATGAGATAAGGAGCTACGCTGCATAAAGAAATGCTTGCAGAAACTGGGCCTAATGCAGACATTTCACTGAAATGGGGGAGGGTGGAAACACTGTTTGTTGTTATGCTCTTTTCTGAGCATAAGGACAGGCCAGCAAAAAAATAAGATCAGGAGTATTTGACAGGGAAGAAGAAAACTTATAATTCCCAGCACCTTTCAGCACCTTTTCAAGGGGCACACAGCCTAAAAAAACAGGTATTCAGAGCAGGATTTTGGATTTCCACAACACTGGGTTAGAAACAATGATGTCAATCATGGGACTTTCACAAACATATTCACTAAACTTCAGCATACAGCAAACAAATACATCAAAATGTTTCATTTTTCCCCGTATTTTAATTCTTTGACATTTTAAAGTTCAACTACTGTGGTATCTGTGACTATCCCACACAAGGAATTGTATTTTCACAATGCCTAATACCATACAAAATAGCTGCAGAAATCTTTCAATTTCCACTACAGAGATAAAAGATATGATTGAGGAACAAAATGTCTGGTTTTAATCAAAGATCAGAAAGAACAAAAGGGGTGCATTCCATTCTTTGTTTTAATTTCAGTGTTTCACTTTAAACATGAACATTTTAACTGAAAATAAAAAAATATATTATTCCAGAGAGATTGAAACCAAGATTCTGACTTTGTTACCATCTCAGAAGAAATATTTCCATAATTTCAAAAGCTTTCAATGCATTTGAGAAATGCACTGAAACAGGATTTCTCCTCTGAAAAGGCTGGGGTTTCAACGAATCTGTGTTTTCCTGTGGGGTGGGGGTAGGGAAAGAAAACAGTCTCAACATATTCTCAACTATACAGATCTTTGCAGTTACTTGCAAGTCCACCAACTCCAAGCCACAAGGCAGACTCAAACAGTTTAGAGTACCCCTCTCTGTATGAGAGAGTTTATTGACCAGAAACATGATTAAAGGTATAAGAGAACTTGCTGAAAATTCACTGGCCAAGTGAGTCCAAGCCACTGTGTTTCAGAAAGTTTAACACACTTATTCGGAAAAGGGAGCTTGAAAACAGAAGGATACCAGACATTCCTACAGGCTACATCTAGAAATATGTAGATTTTTGTTTTGCTCTTTTTTCCACCACCATGACAATTTAAATGAGTTCAAAAACACTTTCTAAACAGTTAATCCCAACTCTCAAATTTTAAAACTTGAAAAAATGAAATTCCATCTTGTTAAAGCCTCATGCAATAGGAATGACTTTATGCCATGATCAACTAATGAAGCTGAAATAATTTCAGAGGAAGAAAATATAATGGATATAAAGGTGAATACTTCCAGTTCTCAGCTGGAAATGCTAGAGTCATTAAATTGCTTATGATGCACATGTTCAGAGGCAGAAAAAAATGTCATCAAAAAAAGACATATGAGTAGCAGTGAAGCCTGTGGAATTGCTGTACTGTCAACAGTTACGAATCTTGCTCTGTTTTCAGATGCATTTTATTGCGCATAGCAAATCTGAGCAGAAAGCAACATTGTCATTGGTAAAACAGCTTGTTAAAATAAATTTGGAAGTGCTTAAAGTCAAAGGAAGTGTGTCATGTTGTACCCAGAAGCCAACCCAGGAGGCAGAAAAATGAAAAATCTTTCTCTAGATGGATTTTTAAATAGTCATAACTTCCCAGACAAGGCATTGCTGCCCTCAGCAGCTGTGAGAACAATCTTAAAGTTCGGGAGGGAAGAGGGTGGGTGTGAGAGGGTGGAAGAGGGTGATTTCTTTTGTTACTTTGAACATTACTTAACTCTGAAGAGCTGCTACTGTCTTGGTTGCCGTTCAAAAATTAATCCACCCCCCAGGTAACTCCCAAGTTGGAAGATGGAAAGAAAATACACAGCAGTGTTACTTGGCCCTAGAACCTTGGAGCAGTGGAGCGAGCTTCATGCACCGGGACAGCAGGATCACGAGGCACCTACTTCTCGTACCCTATTGCAGCTGCCAGGACAGACAGATATCTTGAAGAGAGAGGCAAAGGCTCTGAAAGTGTTGAAATTCTAAAGCTCAGAAGGGTTGAGGGGAACCTCAGCAGGTATTTATGTAGTTATAAACTCCAAGAAATCACTTTCAGAAGGAAAACAGAATTGGATATTTTACTGGTTTTCCGTGAGGTGATAGTTAACCCGTGGTAATATTACTGCTTCAGCAACTGCCTATTGGGGAACTGTAGAATCAGAGAACGGTTTGGGTCAGAATAGACTTTTAAAGGTCTTCATCAGGAGTTCCAACTCCTTGCCAACATCCTTCACTAGACCAGGTTGCTCAAAGCCTCATTCAACATAGCCTTGAACACCTCCAGGGATGGGGCATCCACAACTTCCCTGGGCAACCTGTTCCAGTGCCTCCCCACCCTCACAGGAAAAAATGTCTTCCTAATATCTAATCTAAATCTGCCTTCTTTTCCTTTAAAACCATTACTCCTTCTCCTATCACTACAGGCCCTGGTAAAAAGTCTCTTTTCATCTCTTATAAGTTCCTTTTATGTATTGAGAGGCCACAATAAGATGTCCCCAAAGCCTTCTGTTCTCCAGGCTGAACAACCCCAACTCTCTTAGCTTATCTTCATTAGGAGAGGTGTTTCAGCCCTCTGATCATTTTTGTGGCCGTCCTCTGGTCCCACTTTAACAAGTCCATGTCCTTCTTGTGCTGGGGGACAGCCAATAATAATAATATTGGTAATTAAAAATATTACTGTTCTATAAAACTATACTTTGGTAATTATAATTGCAAACATTTTTTAAATATTGATTTTAATTACATCAGTAGACAGGTAACTCCCTGAATGCCAGATATTCTCTATATTCATCCTCCCTTCTACTGTCCAGAAATTCCAAGCAATAAACAATAGGGTACAAAATGTTTTATAGGTTTTTTTTCCACAACGTTCTGTGGTCCTTAAGCTACTGTACTAAAAAACACAATACCAAAGTACAGGCATTCAAAAGCTATGTTGACACTTTGAGTATGCAACAGTGGCAAATGGAAAGGTGCTTGCGACTGAGAAGGGAACATTAATGGATTTGCTTTCTAATATTCATGCTTAAACATAATTCATCAATATTCTGTCTACTAATAAAAGTGTCTTATGTTTACATTAAAAGTTTACTAAAATTATTTTAACAGTGTCTTTTAGCTTACTGGAAGTGGTATCCTCTGTATGTCATCATTTTACCACTGAGGTTTTCCCACTGTGATATTTCAGTGTGCTTCTTGGTTAAAATCTGGAGTTTTCTTAAAAACAGACTCAGCTTATGCTTCAGAAAAAGTATTCTTGAGAAAGAAGGAAAAATCTCATTAATTATATCTAATATTGTCCCCTAATTTAATTAATCTGCATGGCATATGTCTTAGGTCGTTTTTTGTAAATATAAATTTTATAACTACATAAACACATGCTGAGGTTCACCTCAACCCTTCTGAGCTTTAGAATTTCAACACTTTCTCCTCCAACACTGTAAAATGTCAACAGCAAACAGCCAGCACATGAGTTAAGCTCTCATGCACTGACTGAAGAAAGTAGCTGGGTGAGAACAGTTATGTTATTCAAATATAATTGCAGTTTTTCATTTCAGACCTTCAGTGGGTCTGGGTAAAAACATTTGCTGAATATTCAAGATCAAACATATGCTGTCAAAAACACTATATAGTATTAATTAGATTCTTGTGGATACAATTTGAAATGTGACACTGCCTTCAGCTAAATTCCACTTGCAGGACAAAATGCCTTCCAAAATAGTACCTAGAGGCATTCTGTCCCTTGCAGTTTGTACAGAATTATTTTGTGGAGAGCTTTCACATTGAAATTCTTCAATAAGTTTTCTCTGAACATCCTCTTAGAATCAGTCAGTAGCCTCTTACAAACAACCACGCTTACTTAAGACATGGAACTCTTACCTACCTGGTCTTTTTCTTCAGAACATCACCTAGACAACCTCATAGTGCCTTTGTGAGATGCTGACATATGCGTATGTTTGAGAGTATTGCATTTAAAAAACTCCTGCCTGATATTATTGTACTTTCTTGTCAAGTCTTTTAGCTTTTAAGATTTCCTCCAACTTCCTTTGAAGTGTATTTGAAAGGCAATATACAGTACTAATTTACGTAATAATATTGTATAATGACACTTGAATTGTATTGCACTAAAACTGTCTACCGCTGCAGTGATCTGCATAGTTTCATTAGGGTTGTAAAATCGTGGCCATTAAGGACTTCAAATAGATGAGTCTTGAAAGTATCATGATGGGACACAGTTGACAAATGATAACTGATCTTCTAATAAAGTAATTTTATGAAACAGGATTAAACCTTCTGGAAAACTGAAGACTCTTCAGATGCAGTTTCCAGGAAGAATATGAGTTCTTGAGCACTTTATCACCTTAAGAGGTAATTGTGCAGCTTACTTTATAATGGGCATTTTCAAAGCCAAGGATGAGAATATTCACAGATGTTTTCTACACACTGCATGATAAATAGACACATTGCCAGAGATTAAGTAGCTCCCTCGCATTTCATACGTTGTTGACATCAAGGAACAAAGCTCTTTGCTGCAAACTAAGAAAAGCATTGGCATGGTTTTAATCCTTGACATCTAGCTGAGAGAAGACCAGTTGCTATTCTTCTTTGTAAGATCTGCAAGGCACTTAAACACTTTCCCCAAACAGGCTCGTTTTGTGTAAAGCTGTCACTTTTAAATGAATGTTATCTACGGTTGTTTAATCTGTCTAGTAATCAGTATTTCTGGGGTTTTTTTCCTCTCCTAAAGCAAAAAAAAAAAAAAAATCCTAGTTCTGAATCTAGTGAGTGCATGAAACACTACAAAATACCCTCATCAATTGCTCTGGCTAGTAGGATTATTGTCACAGGTGTGGCCAAAACTCACAGAAATAGGGAAACAGTGGATTGAAACTGGGCTTAGTATCACATCTAACACTAAGTTCTTAAGACTGTGCACTTTGTGGGGCATTTTGCAGCCTTCCTGATGGACAGTTAATCACACTCTTTAGGAAACAGCCCATGATGAACCACACTTGATCTTCAGCACTAAGATTTCAGAATGTGCTTGGAATAAACCTGCTATCAGTGAAGTCAGTGGCAACACAAAGGGTAGCCAGCGATGTCAGCAGGTGCTCTCTCCTACCTATGTACAGGGGAATGTGTGAGCACTTTCCCTGTACAACCACCCTAGCCCCAGGAATTTGCAAGGGTTGTTTCTTCACTTTATGAAGTCCTTATTGGAGACACCTGGGATGCTTGCAGGGCTGCACAGCAGCTGAACTACAGCTTCTTAGTACAACAATGATGAATAGTAGTGGCTGCATCTTCTCCACTCACAGACACCTGAATGACTTCAAATTTGGTCTAAGTAATTGTTTTGTGTAAAACTGCCAGAGGGGAAACTAACAAGTGATTTATTGTTAACTGCCATATGGATCTAAAACAAAGCTCTGATCTGCAGTACTTTTCCAGCTAGTTAATGTTCTTTCATCATTGTCAGATGAGCTTCTGCTATTAACAAACTAGCATAGCAAAAGTTACTGCTTAAATCAGAACATTTTTTTCTCTTGTGTTCTGTAAAGTTCAGACTGATGCTCCACAACGGGAAAATGCTTTATGGATTACACATTGCTCATAATAAAACACTATAGTCACTAATATTTGACTAAGAAACTAGAATGACAAAACTATAATGACCAATGAATCAGTTTGCCTGAAAGGATGATATTTCTATAAGAAGCTTGGAGTATGAGAAGTCTATATTTCAGAGTCCATATGGTCTAGAAAACATGCATCCTAAATTTCTCTACAGTAATTTGCCTTTTGCTTATCTTAATTATTGTGCTTGAAGATGTTCTCCAGCTATCTAGTAACTTTCCTCAGAAACTGTATTGTATACCAACATGCCTTTAGTGTTCCGCTTGGTCATTTGCTTTAGCTGCTGAACATTGTCACAAACAAAAATGGGTTTCTCAGTTCTACTCTTGAGATGTGCAGGTTTCTCAGGTCCAGCCATGATTTCACAGTGTGCCTTTGTAGGCCATCATAAGTAGCTTTTAGAATTATATCACAGAATCATAGAATAGCCCGGGTTGAAAAGGACCATAGTGATCATCTAATTTCAAACACTCCCCCCCCACCCCCTCCGCCATATGCAGGGCCGCCAACCACTAGACCAGGCTGCTCAGAGCCACATCCAGCATCGCCTTGAATACCTCCAGGGATGGGGCATCCACAACCTGCCTGGGCAACCTGTTCCAGCGTGCCACCACCCTTTGGGTGAAAAACTCTCTCCTAATCTCTAACCTAAACCTCCCCTGTCCTAGTTTAAAACCATTCCCCCTTGTCCTATCACTGTCCACCCTCGTAAACAGGCATCCCCCCTCCTGTTTATACGCTCCCTTAGGTCCTCATATTTTCTTTTAGTGAAAATATTTATGCACCCCAAGGAAGGAATCACAATTCACTACCCTTAGCAGCCTGAGAGCTCTCTACTTTGAGAGGCACTTTCCTTGGCTCTCATAAATACACTCCTTTTTTCTGCCTTCCCTCTAAATTTTCCAAGTCTTTTAATAGTGATGACAGTAGGGTTGTATTCATTATTCCAGTCTTAGCACTGTTCTGTGTTGACATAATCACCTCGCCTATCTAGACATCCTAGGATCACACCATTTTTATTACAGACTGCACTGACTGCTCATATTAAGTTGCTAGTACTTCCAAGGACTAAGTGTTTTTCAGAGGTAGGCTCTTCTATGCCTGCATCTCTAAAAGCTAAAAAGGTCATAAAATATTATAACCTGTTTTTATGAAGTGAACCCTTTAGATGCAGGTGGGAAGGCTAAGATAGGGAATTTCAGAGGGGTTAGAGAAGGTCTTTAATTATGATTACACTGGGATGCAATATCATATATCATAGAATCATAGAATGATTAGGGTTGGAAGGGACCTTAAAGATCATCAAGTTCCAACCCCCCTGCCATGGGCAGGGACACCTCCCACTAGACCAGGTTGCCCAAGGCCACATCCAGCCTGGCCTTGAACAATTCCAGGGATGGGGCATCCACAACTTCCCTGGGCAACCTGTTCCAGTGTCTTACCACCCTCATAGTGAAAAATTTCTTCCTAATGTCTAACCTAAATTTACCCTCTTTTAGCTTATACCCATTACCCCTTGTCCTCTCACTACACTCCCTGGTAAAGAGTGCCTCCCCATCTCTCCTGTAGGCCCCCTTCAGGTACTGGAAGGCTGCTATCAAGTCCCCTCGGAGCAGATCACCTCCTTTGACCTACTGCTAATGCTTCTTTTGATGCAGCCCAGGACACGGTTGGCTTTCTGGGCTGCAAGCGCACACTGCCGGCTCATGTTGAGCTTCTCATCCACCAATACCCCCAAGTCCTTCTCCTCAGAGCTGCTCTCTAACCGCTCTCCGCCCAGCCTGTATTTGTGCTTGGGATTGCCTCGACCCACGTGTAGGACCTTGCACTTCGCCTTGTTAAATTTCATGAGGTTTGCATTGGCCCACCTCTCCAGCCTGTCAAGGTCCCTCTGGATGGCATCCCTTCCCTCCAGCGTGTCCACCACACCACACAGCTTGGTGTCATCGGCAAACTTGCTGAGGGTGCACTCGATCCCGCTGTCCATGTCTCTAACAAAGATATCTTACAAGATAACCTAATCTAGAAAACTTTGTAGCAACAATTTTGTCAGTTCCCCTTAAATCTTTCTACACTCCCTTTGACCTTACATGTACAATATATATAATCTGATAGTCAGCATTTTCATTTACAATTGACAATTAAAATACCTGTTCCATACTGCTGTTTAATAAGAGGCTATTTCAATCACTTGGATTAGTCACATTCCTTTCATTCTTTTTTGCTCTGAAAGGTCTTTAATCTGTTTTCTTGTTTATGAATTGCTAACAGGAAAGCTTTAAAAGTGATTTCAGTATGCTACACTACAGCGTGACTTTGCAGATAAGGACATAAAATAAACAACACAATATGGGGGCTAGTGTTTGCCTGTGTCTATATAGCTTATTTTCTGTTAACTTTCCAGATAAACATTTGTTAGCAAAATCACTGACTTCCCAGTTAGTGACAATGAAGGAAATATTAGAGTATTAAATAAAAGCAAGCTTTGAGATTATATCATAAATGTTCATGTTAGTTTTGTCTTTGAACAAGCCAAGTAAAGAAAATATACTTTATTACCTTAATAACAGAATAACTTAATCAGCACAGCTTAGATGACGAATATCAAGCAATCAAAAAAGATTATTTGGGAATGACCTACTGAAAAAAAAACAGAAAATAATTTTGACTGAATAATTTTTTCAATAGACTGCAGAGAAGGTCTTGACTTTGGGGATAACTTACCTAACTAGGCTTCTGAAAATGTTTTGGCCTTTCAGTTCTATCAAAAGAAGTGTTAACTTAGTCAAGTAGCTTAACTCAAGAGGCATTAATTTAGTTCTGAGGTTCTATCTTTGTGTGCATTGGTGGTTTAATAAAGCTCTACATATAGCAAACACCTGTGATGATCCTACATTTACATAACGCCTCTTGGCCCAACAGATCCACAAGTGATCTACATATTATGTTCTACAGCTGTCCTGTGAGCACAGCTTCCAGTGAAGTCCATAAACAAAATAACCAATGAATCAGACTCCAAACTCTCCCAAGCTCTCAGTTAATCAAAGAAATACCTCAAGCAAAACTTATCCACCCATAGGACTTACTGATCGTATACAAAGGATATACCATGCAAATGAAAGAAGCCATTAGCCACACAAATGAGAATTCTGTACTTTGAAATTTGGAGTGGACCTGGAAACAGCACTCCCTTCTTTCCTGTAAAAAATTCTCAGGGCTCCTGTAGCCACAAGAGGTTATGGCCTTCCTTTCCACAGCCATACTGAGAGCACAAATCTCCCCTCTAACAAGTAAATCCACATGGCATGAACAGAGATTCATACAGTGCTATCACATACTTTTGAACAACCCTGGTGTTCTACCCCAGTACCTGGGAAGCAGAGGTGGAAGCTCAGTACTCCCTTCCGCTGAGCGGTCCGTGCTGCAGTGTTTCTATTGGTGTTTGCAGAAAGCTTTCACAAGCAGAAATGACAAATATATTTATTATATTCTACAAAATTCAGCTCATAGTTTGCAGCAGGCTCTCTACCTCAGAGTCACATAAAGCCAAAGAGGAAAATCTTTAAATCATAAAACTTGAAAGCTTAACAAAACCGGATTGTCATGCTTTGGAAAGAACATTTCACTCATTAAAGGCTCTCTAGACATATGTTCAAGACTTGCTTATTTTCTTTGAAGAAAAATATCAATTTGCTGAGAAAGTGCTTAGTCGTAGCTGTTTCAGGGACAGAATTGCAGAAAAACTCAAAGATAATGTTAATCTGAATCCTAATGTGTTCTTCCACCACAGGATATTTCATCACCACCAGGATTTTTTTTGCTACATTTCATTATTACAAGCTGACTTGTAATGTAAACTGTGATTTAACTTGTATATATAATTTCCTTCTGCCTGCAAAGATCCCTGTACTACTTGTTGCAGAAAGACTCCTAGAAACTGGGCTTATACACGCAAACTGCATCAGGATGTTGTTTACATCTGATGCCTGGTAATTCTACTTCTCCTCCACCAGCCTTAAGCACAGACTGACTGTTGGACAGGTTAGTCTGCTGCATCATTAGGATTTCTCCTTTCACCCTGACGTTGAAATCCCTGCCACCCGCATGGACAAGTCAAAAGTCTAACAAAAAATCAATGGTGGCTTAAGAACCTCACATTCTTCCCCACTTTCAGAACAGAAGAGGTTTCAGACCATTTATCCAAGAGCTTTAATAGACCCCTCAGCTTCCCCATTTCCCATCTTCCAGACTATGGCCCTACAGTGATGAGTGTTTTAAAAAATCACTGTCTGCCCTGTCCAGCCATCTGCACTAGTTTTTTAACCTTTGCCACAGCTCCCTGGCTCCTGAACAAGCTCTCCCATCCACCACTTGGAGGAGTGAAGTAAACACAGCTACAGCTGATCCCTGAAAGGTCAGCCTACTCCATGTTAGCATAGTATCCATACAGTGAATCAACTACAGCCAGCTGCTTTTGGTCTCCCCATCCCCTCTCATTTTCTTCATTTTCTCTCTCCATTTCTTTCTGATATTTGTTCACTTGCTTGCAATGTTACCAGGAACTCTTTCTTACATGAGCTTGACAAGCCCTCATTCTTCTCTCTGTAGCCTCTCCATTTCACAGCTTTTCTTAGGCACAGGAGGATGCCACCTGGACCCATGTCAGACTTACACAGGCAAAATGTTTTCATGTAACCATAAGCCATAACAGAAAGGAAGTTCATCTGTCTCTCACAGTAGTGAACAATGCCCTGAATTACCTGATGCAGCTAATATACTAACATTTGTTTTTCCATAGGTTTCAAAATTGGGTTTTAGTGGCTATGCTGAACATTGCTGCAAAGGAGCAGCCTCCAGGCCAGCTGCAAGCAGTCCCCACTGCCTCTTCTGGCAGCACCTTTCCCATGGCAACAAAATGCCTTACAACAGGTTATGACTAATTCACTGCTTGCACGGTATATTTGGCCACCTCAATAACTATGTGCTGCTTGCTCTGTCTCTTCAAGGTCCTCCCACTTTGGTCTTTGCAGCTGATAGATCTGGTTTTGAGAGTCCTCCATAAAGCAGCTATCAAAAGTGAAAATGGAAGAGATTAATAAGAAGTTTAACTTAAACATAATTGATACTGCCCTCGCATTTTGCCTTCTATGTTTCTATGCCTTCTAAATTACCAATTGTTTCCGTATACAATGCAAGATCAGTCCTTAAAATTACCATCTCTTTTTAAATTTATTTCCCTTTTTCCTTTTTAAAGAAATGTAGAGCAATACATCAAAACCTCCCACAATACATATGTCACAGAAAGAGTCTTTAGCCAAGCTACATTGCTGAAACAGCTTTACCAAGATCATAGCAGAGATTCTTAGTGCACAGCGCAACTAGATTAGTTTAGGAAGAACAGAGTGAAAAAAAGTGAAATTTCAGAGAAAATGCAAAAGTGATAAAGAAGAAATATGCCTGAAGCTATTGTTCATGCAGCAAAAAAATATACCAAAAACTATAAGAATATGTAATTTAAAAGAAATATTATCAGACTAGTAAGAATTTTTTTTTAAGAAAGAAGCCACTGATTTTGTAGAAGTCATCAGCAACAACAACAAATATCAGAGCTGAAGATACTGTGACAGGTAACAGATTTCTGTGAAGCTGGGGATATTTGTCTATTTTCCTTTCTTCTAAAAAAAAAGAAAATGTATTGAATTTCATCACAGCCTATTCCCAGCCTCTGGACTTAAACCCGTGAGGTGTCCGGCATGCTGCTACTTCCTCCTCCTGTACCACATGGGAATAATCTGTTAGCCAAACTTTCACTTTAATTTACTTCCTTAAAATGTAACTAGCTGTAATTTTGAAAATGGGAATGAAAGTTGGACAAGTAAGTGAAATATTCATGTGTTTCCATAGCAACTGCAGCTAGAGATCCTGCACCTTCCCCAGCTACATCTCCATCCAGAGAGACAGCAATCCATGCAGCTTGATTCACACAGATAGGTGTGATGTATGGATAAGCCCCAAGCAATGGGGTCCCTGGGGACCTTAAATTCACATGTACTTGCTGGCTGGACTGGAGGGAAGAAAGTTCTTTCCTTCTATGAATATTTACATGGCAGGACATCACATCCTCTGAGCATGGCACCATCACTCACACGGGGTGCCAGTGGTGTCAATCTCAGATAAGGTATGGAGCCTCCAGACAGCTGAGAAAAGAAATACTATAACCCAGATAAGAAATTACTCTTGAGAAATAAAAGCCAACTGGTTATAACCACTGTGCTAACACGAGGCTTAACGTTTACCATAGAGTGTAGACAATGTGTATCCTAGCTCATCTTGTCCTTCTGATTCTAAAAATCATATTGGACACATCACAAATCCAGGCTTTCTGTCTCAAGATTCTTGTTTCAAACATCTGGACATTAATAGTATATCATACAATCATATGCTAATAAATAAATGTGTTTCTCCAAGAGGGAAAAGGAAAGGGTTCAGATTGGTTTTGAATATTCAAGCAGGAAAGAATTTGGCCTATTATACATAGCATCAAACAAAGAAAAATCTAATTTTCCCAAAAAATTTACATATATAAAGTGTGACAAAGTTTATGAAAAGGAATAATATCCTTTCTTAGACTAGCTGTTATTGTTGAAAAAAAACAGTGAAGCTGTCAAAAAAAATGGTCTCTTTCAGAACCGAACCAGAAGAAAGCTTCCAATATAAATGCTAAACGGTCCATATTTAGCACGATAATTTTAATCAGTTGGGCAATCTCACACAAAATGTGCCTTGTACTTTCGGAGAGTGCTGGGAAGACAGGTGATAAAGTCACTAGTTCTAACGGAAAATAGAGAAACAGATAGTTATTATCTAGTTCATCAGTAATGACTCATCTTTTCCTTGTATTTCTTGTTTTAATCTTTTGACTTCACAATACAACATAAGAGAGAGTACAGTGAGTTTTCTGGGAGCTGGCTCATGGGCAGAATATAATAAAACATTTTTTTCAAATTCCTTTCTTATTTAACAACCAATTGTATTTTAATTCTACTCATGAATAATTCTAAAAAAAAATAAATGCAAAACATTTTTTCTTCCATCTTCTGTGAGGCTAATACAGTTTTTAAAACATCATGTTGCTTTGCATGAAATGCTACTATTTCTCTTCCAGATTGAAACAGTTTTCCAAACAATTTTCTTCAAAAGGACTGTGCACGTAAAAGCTGTGAAAACAAATCTAATTGAAACAAATATCCTTCAAGTGACATGAGGAACTATTACTGTTTTGTTTCAGAGGCAGAATAGCAAAACCTGTGGAGGCCAATGTTGCTTTAACTTCAGGTGCTGACATTGCGTATTAATGAAGGAGTTTCAATGCAAGAATGCAAGAAAATGCAAGTAAATGCAAGAAAAAGAGGTTTAAACAAACAAAATTTAAAGCAGATGCATCAGTTTTAACAATGTCTAAACCAGTTCCTGTTAATAAAAGAACTATATTGCTTCATTTCTATCCACAAAAAAAAAAATTTGAATGCATCTGTTTTTTTTCTGCAAATGACTAAATCTATTACAGGTGCTCTCAGGCACAGACAGAAAAATTGTCCTGTGGTAAGCAAGAGTCTGAAATTACAGCATGACTACTACGGCTTAACTGCTCACGTGCGTGCTCTGGCATGGTGGTAAGGGCGAGCTAGCTCTCCTCTCGGACGCAGACAATTAGCAGAAGCTATGAGCACAGACACAGGCAGGTACTCAGCACAGTCGATACTGTTGTGCGTCGGCACCCTGGCTTGCTGCTTTAAGCCTCTTCCCAGAAATGTGCTGTTCCTTATGGCACATAGGCCTTAATCAGCCGCTGGTAACCTGAGCTGAAATTGTACTGGCTTTGACTATTAGATAAAGGAAAAGCCACAAAAATCCCTCCTAAACAATTTGTCCCAGCTCAGCCCTGAACGCTTTTTCTAGTGACACAAAACCAGGTTGTCTTGTGCATCTATGTCTCATCTGTAATGAGCGTGACAATGATTTTATTTTCACACATGCCTGTCAATGCCTTTTGTAAAAATCCATGTGAACAGGGGGACTCCTGTAGATATACCACAGGCTCTCACAGGTATGGGCATGTCACGGGTCTGCCAGCACTCCCCAAACCATACAGAAAGAAAGAAAGGCTATGGCCAACCGAGAGCCCTAGTCGGGGCCTTTAGACAAACTGATTTAATTTACTCTGCAGTGCAGCAGGCTAGAGGTGGCTGCATAAGCAAATTCACACCTGAAATACACCTTTGGCACAGGGGAGGGCAGCAGCAGGAGCTGAGCCCAAGATTCAGGCTAGGAATCTAATCTACATGGCTTGCCTTCTAATTCTGAATTTTAGTCAAGGGAAACAGATCTATTTTCAGTTTAAAAAAAGCAGGCAAGTTACTAAGATCGATGACAAGTATATGGGAAAGCGTCGTAAGTGTCAGACATCATAGAGGAAAATGTTCTGCACTGACAAAAGTCTGGAGACACAATCAACAGGATAGGCAATGGAGAAACCACACACTAAAGATTTGACAAGCGACATTGTTATCAAAAAACAAACAGCAGGCCTGCCCACCATCTCAGCACAAAAACTTCAGTACAATAATGAAATTTTTACAGAGCTTAAGAGAGATAGGTGCGACAAGCCACTATTACACTGTCTGTAGTGTATTCCAACATCTCCGAGACATTGAAAACAGTGAATTATAGGGACACCTACTCCAGAAGCTCTCAGAGCAGGCTTGTAATTCATACTCTAAGACAGCTGGAAGGTCTCTCTAGCTTTTATTTGAATGCAGTGGAGCACTGAATATATTAATTCATAGTTATTTTCCCTCTATATCCTGATCTATCTCACATATGCCTAAATAGCACGACTGATTCATTTATCTGGTGTCCAG
Source organism: Pterocles orientalis (assembly GCA_011057875.1). Classification (NCBI taxonomy): domain Eukaryota; kingdom Metazoa; phylum Chordata; class Aves; order Pterocliformes; family Pteroclidae; genus Pterocles; species Pterocles orientalis. The sequence goes on from WKFP01014747.1 coordinate 446,754, forward strand.
TACTATGCCTGTCAAGGAATGCAAACTTGATCTTAAAAGGTGTAGAGATATATTTGGCAAAGTAGGAAATGATTTGTATGATTCATTAGCATCAAAGAGCCTTCCATGTTGTGCCCACAAATATTACCCTTTAGGTCATAATTACCCCCTACTAATTTGTTGGGTGTGTACATGATGTGCAGGACAAAATACACAACAGTAAGAGTGTGATCAGATCAAGAACTTTATTATCATGTTGCTGCACTCATCTGCCCAATTATTATTCATTTTGCGAGGTGAAGTAAATGATTCAGGACTGGAACACATAACAATGCTTGTTCTCTGTTTATCTTCAAGACACTGTGAGCAGATCTAATATTTCTCAATTTAAGGTCCCCCTCATGGGGGTCTTTGCATTAGGATAGGCTCCATTTTTCTTCATTTGTATTTTCAACAAATGATGTGCATGGGCAAAGGGTTGGTGGAAGAAGTGCTCCCTTTTAATGGTCCACAAACCTTTAAAATTGTCATTTTCCCAAAAACAACATGGGTGTGGAATAGGCTTTCCCTCACTCAAAATATTAATGGGTAGAAAATGTAGAAATGAGTTACAGTTCCATCATATTAAGCCTGTCCTATTAATTAGGAAAATTATTTTCAAAGATTTTCACTGACAAAGCCCACTTTAAGGAAAGCAAATACTACTGTTAAATAACTAAGAAGTTGCTAACTTTTTTCTTTTTCACTTTTGTATTGCCTGTTTTTGGATATTGGCCCATTCAGTAGCAGTGAAGAATACCTAGGTAATCTCAGTGGTTTTTCCCCGTTTTCCATCTTTTCTTTTTGCTTGCTCCTGCAGTAAGCTCAGGATCATGTATTAATGGCAGCACTATTTGCTCACAGAGTTAATTTTAAAAGCATATTGTACCCCTTAAGATTTCCTGAGTCAATGCTTCTGTCCCTCCCAAGCACATACACAAAGATATAAATTCAGAATATCCTCTCCACCAAATCTCCCACAGTATAGAAAATAATGTTCAGCAGGGAACCTCAAAGAGCATGTCTCTTTGTAACAATCCCCCAAAAGCTTTATTAGTATGGGAGAGAAACCCCATTTCTTTACCATATCAGCTGTGATAGCTGAGGTCCACACAGTTGCTACTGATACGGCCACCACCCATACAGTCAGTGCATGAAACTAAGAAATCCTACTCCCAGATAACCATTCCATTGTGTAATGGCTTCCATAAATGCCCAAATTTCTCAAGTGAAAATATCCTGGAGCTGACAGAGATCAAAAATTGCCTTGGCTTCTCATTGCAACAGTTCCCACAGTACCTGACAGTCCTGGTTGACTCTGTGATTCAATCGCAGTCCAGAACCTTTGTCTAGGAAAAACTGCCCTCGTGTCCAAGAATCCAACACTTGATGCAGGAGCATCATTGCAGAAAGTCAGCAGCCCAAGCCACAGGATAGCAGGAGAGGGGAAAAGATGAACTTTGATGTTATGCTGAATGAGAAGGAAACAACAAAAACCTGAAAAGCTCTGCCCTTAAGGAGATCCTTCACTCTACAGGAAAAGGAAGGCAAACTGAAGAAAAAAGCATGGCTCCATGCAATATTCTAGATATAAATCTAGGAGCATAATTAACATTTTTAATGCCAAAAAAGTGTTACTCTTGTAGCATGGTAAATAAGGTCAAAAAGAATTCATACTTTAGTAAGCACACAGAAGACAAAAAAAAAAAAAGGTGAAGATGGTGGAAAGGAATAGGGTTGCAACAGCAATTATTCTGCTTCAGCAATGTCTGCACCATGGGACTAAGCAGCAAGCCAAGGCTCTGTCTGGACTAAACTCAAAATACACATCATTCTCCCTGTGCACTGGTTTCCATGGCAAGTTGGCTTTGACGCAGGACAGAGGGGGTCTTGGCCCACTCAGACAAATTCCTTGCCTGGACAGGCAGGGGACCAGAACCTAAGGTTGCTCCAGCTTTATACACCTAACCCTGAAGGAAGGACATCCTGGAACCATCCAGAAGCACCAGTTAAGAGCTCAGGGGGGACAAGCCCTTCTTGATCCATTGGAACACCCTCCAGATGCATGCAGGGAGCATGCCCCTCTGATTATGAGCGAGATCAATATCACAGATCCAGGCTCAAAAGCATTTGAGGCAGCTGCTAGCAGCAGCAAATCTGGGATAAAAATTGGAAAAAAAACAGGCTGTGAAAGAGAATTTTCAGCTGGTTTTGTTTGCTCTTTGTATTGACAATCTGGTGATATTTACATGAATCAGAAAAGACATTATCAGAGCTGGAGAAGTAGCTGGAGAAGACTAGCATACAGTGCAAAGCAGGCTAATATTTCCAGCCCCATCACAGAAAGCCTCAGAGGTCCTTACCCAAAGAGCCCCGGCACTGACTAAAATAGGGTTGATTTTGGATAAGAATTCATAACAAAGGAAAGACTTGCAGAGCTTGACTTTTACTTATGGTGCAATTCCTCATATGCCCTAAGCACCACACTACTGTGCAGACTTTCATACTGGAATCAAAGAGAGATATGAAATGAGAGAGTAGTTAAGAAAAGACAGGAAGAAATGAGCTGTAACCCACACGTGCTACTAGTAAATTGAGCTTATTTCTGTTTCCACTATCTATCTGATGAAGGCTAGATTAATTCACCTCCAGAAGATTACCTTTATTTCACTGAGCAATAAAATTTCATCAAATATACTAAACAAATCTTGTTCCCAGTGTTACAGTCTCCTAACCCTTTTGTCATTTCCTAAAATCATTTTATTTGTTGCTGTTAGGCTATCACAAGTAGGGTGCTTTTTCTTTAAATTCACTCAAAGTCCTATCTCGTGGCAGCTGAGTGTAGCTGTGATTAATGCCCCAAATCTCTTCTGTTCAAGTTCCCACTGTATTTCACTTTGCAGTACTTGAGCACTCAGCACCATCTCTGGCCAGCTGCATAAAGTACATGCTCAGATTCGAATAAATAAAAAATCTTAAGAGACTAAGTTGTCGTGAAGATTTTGTAGATAAAAAGACCCTTGCTCATCTGGAACGTAAGGTGCCCCCCAGAAGTGAAAAACATGTGAAATTGGATTTAGTTCCTTATATAAACTCTGTAAAATTTCTATAAATTTATCTGTTATGCATTATGCTTTTCAATGTGTGTTTTTGTTTCTTCTTTATCTAAGAAGCATTAAAACTCTGTGCTTCCTTCTGCAGCATGGCAACATTTTCTGCCTTTAGATTAATCTCACTGTTTAATAGCTGCAGAATGATTGACTAGGCATGGAGAAGCTGTGAGGAAGAAATTCCTGCTGGGATTTGAACCCATATTTCCTGCTTGATTCTTTACATAATGAACCAAACCACAGATCCCAAGACTCATTATTACAGAAGAAAATACTGAATTTGAGCTTATGCATCTGAACCAAGAAAAATGCCCTCCCCAACCTTCTTACCCTATACTGAAGTCTGCATCTTTCTTTCATAAACTAAAGTGTAAATGTACTCGAAAGATAAAGGCAATATATGCAATCTAATTTGCACATCACTTTTGTTTTCAAATCTTGGGAAAAATCAAGTTTAACATATTTGGTTGCATGAGTCCTCTTTCAAGGTTGAAGGTTTAACAATATACAGGAAATATTAAATGACTGGAGTTGAAAAATTATTCCCATGAGTTACATAACCTGTAAGAGGCATACACCCTTCCCACACACACATAAACATACTTACATGCATACATGTGTGACAAAGCTACAATCTTACAGCTGTGCACATTAGATGTAGCCCTAATCTTTATAAGTGGTTTTATTCACATCTGCTTTTCTTCCCATGGTTTCAAATGCATACTTGGCAAAGCCCAAGACGAGAACAAGATCTTCAACTTCATTTGCATGTGCATAGGACAAGGACAGTGACCTCCTGCTATGAGCCTGTGTACAGTGCAAAAGTATATTTCATCTGCACATTTAATTCTGATCCCTGACCCAAAACGGCTAAGAAATTCACACTGAAGCAAACTTAACATGTCTTCCTTTCCATCTTCATTCTGTGGTCTCACATTTTACAGTATTTGAATGTTTTTCTTCCCACTACAGACTGATAATCGTCTCAGTGGTTTAAATGGTTTATCAAAAAGAGAGCTGACTCGTAAGAGAAATTTCAGACTTCAAATCTACAAAAGCCCAAAAGGCAATTTAGAATAAAAGTATTATGATAACCTAAAGCATAGACAATGCCACATCAGAAAATCTCTCATCTATTTAAATTTAAATATATCATTTGCATGCTAAGTAGCTAGGCATGAAATAAACACCAATAAACCAATCTACTACATTTTCTCAGATGTCCCAAAGACATGAAAAATAAATCTGAGTTTTCTTCCTATTTTTTTATTATTCCCTAGCAAGCATGGAAAAGGCTATACTCAAGAATCACAAGAAAAAATGTCATATACTCACCAAATATTTACTCAGAGTTTTATGCTGATTGACTTCCTGTGATTTCCCATTCCTTACCTGTTCTCTTCCTGTTAAGGTAAAAAGCAACTGACTTTCAACAATGTAATTGGGTTGCAGAAAGTTAATTTAGACACACATCCTCAAAGACTTGAGGTAAGGGGATTTAAAAGTCAGTATTCAAAAGAACTTATTTGGAATCTTGATTATAATCGGATAGCTTTCATGCCATCTTGGAACCACAATAGTCAGATGTCACTTGTGTCCCTTGAACCCTGCTCAGCTGAGCTGGTAATAGCAAGGGAAAGAGAAAAAACAGGAACTATGAAGCTGAAGAAAGCCCTGGACTACTTCATGAATGTTATTAATTGTCAGTTTGTTTCCTTGAATAAACCAAACAGTAAGAAGAAAAACAGATAAAATTGAGATAAACTGAGATAGAATTGTTTCCACTTTCTCTCCATCCTCCTTTTTACTCCTACTGTCCTCTCAGTTCAGTAGGGTTCTGTCTGCCATTGTCAAGAACCTGGTCTGAAATGTCATTCATGAGATGTGATGTTCAAAAGTTCATGTTTCAGAGAAATGGTCCAATGCACCATAAAGAAGTATGCAATCTTGGCCGATCCAACCAAGCAAGCACTGATTTCAGACTAAACACAAGCATTCAAAACATTACTAAAGTGTTACCCAGTTAGGACTATTAAGAAAATGGCCATTTTTTTTTTCTGAAGGCATGCTGCAAAGAGAAGGGAACATTATTAAAATAACTTTCCATTAGCAGTTATTCTCTCAGCTCTAGGAAAAAGAGCCTAAGAAAACAAATGCAAAAGACCTCAACTTGAGGGAGAGAAGACACTGTTGACAGAATGTGTGGTGTGTCTTCACTTAGAGTTTTGTGCATCTTTTCTGTATTGCAGATTTCATTATCTTAAGCCCCTGTAGGGCTGGCGATGTTAGGGGAGGTACAAGACCTTTCTGGAGCGTAGGTCCTAATGCTATGCTAGAAAGAAGTTAGAAAAGAAGAATTAGCAGCAAGTCAGTGGCCAACCTGAATTGCAGGTCGATATTAGATAAAAGATCTCAGCAGGATGCCTGCTTGCTACTAAAAAGTACAGCAGCACCTTCAAGGACAATAAAACAGCAGAATCCTGAAGTTTGTGCCTCATTTGTGCCTTGTATGACAATTCTTCAAAGAATCACAGTGTCTCCTAGCATTGTATCAGATCTCTGGCTCAGTAATAAGTTTATGGGAAACATGACACCCAAATCATCAGCATCACTTATGGACATTATACTGTTCCCTTAGAGTATTTCTCAATTACAAGTAATATAACACCTCAAGAAAACAGCATGATGGCACACAGTGTCTCTCTCATCTGCTCCTCAGTACAGCTTAGATATAAAAATGCCATATATTACTTAAAAGACCACTTAGTAAATTCTTGTGACTGGAATACAGTGACAGCTGTAGCTGGTGTTTATTGTCATAAATTCAGTGACTTCACCAAGAGACAGTTTGTCCTATGTCCTCTTAAAGCTGGGTTCTTTTAACTGGCTTTGGATGCTTTCTTAGAAGTGCATCTTTGAACATGGACATGGTTACTGATAGTGAGACAAACTCTACCTTCATTAACAAATTGGCACAAATCCAGTCTAAATTTTACTTTATATTTCAGATGTGTACAAATGCTCACAGATGAGGTAGGTCAGGCAGAAATTTTACCTCTTATATAGCAAAAAGACAGAATTAATTTTTGATATTCCCAGTTTTTATCTCTTCTTCCCAGATGGCTGATGCATATCAGAGCAAACACCAGAAAAACAGAATCAAAACACTTACATGAATCTTGAAGTCACGTGTAACCCTTACTAAGGCCTCCGACTTCTGTCACACAGGATAGATTCCACTGGCATTTGACAGAGAGCATATGCCAGGAGTGAAGTCTTAGAGACACCAAACAGATTTGCATTCAGTTTAAATCAAAGCTCCACTGGATTTCATACTTTTGCAACTGAATGAAGGTGGGCCACAGCTTCAGATAAGACAATCTGTAGCTGCTCTTCACGAAAACTTTGCATTAAATCTTAGCATCAAATCATGAAACAATGGCAAGACACTACAAGGCAGCAAAAGACTTGCAAGGATAGCGTGACAAAGCAGAGACAAATGTGTACAACCGATTTAAATGTTTCAGAGCTAAAAAGCAAGTGCTACTCCCTTGACATTTCTTTTCTGTCAAAATATAATTAAAGAAGAGCAAAAATGTGTTTCAGTAATGCATATAATTATGTCTGCAGCTGTAGACGTATTTGCTTGAAGTGATAAAAATAAGAGCATTCCCAGGTGCTAATATTGACTAATCAATCTGCTATTAACAGGTAACACACCTTCAACGGAAAGAAAAAGGGCATTTTCCCAAATCAGTCAAGAAGTCAGTCAAGACAAATCAGGATCACAGAAGCACTAGATGTGTACCCCAGGTTCTGAATTAATGTGAATTTCTAGAATTAAAAAAAATACTTTCTAAAAAAGCTAATATCCCTCCAGTTCCTGCAAAAAAGGTAATACTGCTGATCACATTTCTTGAAAAACCTGCATTGTACCTTTTGCACATTATCCTTCAGAAAACAGGTAGAAAATATGAGCTTCAGTATGCAGAACTGTTTCTTGATTCTTCTTCATAGAGAGCACAGCAAAATTTGAGCTGTTCCCTGCCTCCCTTCTCCTTTCCAAAACACATATCCTTTCAATCCTGTAAAGACTCTAAAAGGTTCAGTGGAGGGAAAATGCATTTTCACCTAGGCTACCTGATGACATACTGTCACCCAAATTGATCCCTCCTTGCCAACCTTGCCTTACCATTGCCTCCCTTGCTCCTAACTCCGATAGGAATTAATTGGAGAATGGCGATAGAATTTAAAATACACAGTTGAGTAAGTGAAAGACATGGCAGATCCTGGTTCACCATTCAGAGTGTTGCTTTGCCTTGCAAGCACTGAGGAAATGGCGGAGGCTCTGCTATAGTCCTTTAGGGCAATCCCCACATCTATGCTTTCCACTCTTCTCAAACCTGGAAATGGAATCACAGCTAGGAAGTCAAGAAAGACCATGAAAAAGTCTGTGCCAACTGGGAAGAGTGTGGCAAGTCTGATTCCTACTCTCAGGATTACTTCTGATCTATTGCTTACTACTGGGAAGCAAGTAAGGTGTTGGCCAGAGTCCTCTGCCTTGTAACTCACATAGATCCCAATCTGGAAATGCAGCAACACAGCAGTACCGGTTCTGAAGTGACCTCCAGGTCAGAAGAGAAGGTACAAAGTTTGCTGAAGTGCTGTTGGCATTAGGATGAAAATGATACGGTATCCTAAAGTCCATCTCAGTCCTGCTTTAATTGTCATAGTCCTTTTTTAAAGTGAAGTTTCTCTGTCCCTATAGAAATCTTGCACCTGAGCAGCAGGCATGAAAATCTCCAGTTATCTCCAGTGATTTTGGTGGTGTTCTTATTGTATTCTTCCAAAAAAGGGTAGGTAAATAAGCAGGGTTTATAAACTCTGTAAACATCACCAATTTCTCTTGGGATATTTCATTAGCTCCATTTTTAATTCATGAACAGATAAAGGGTCACATTTCTGAAAAGTGGCTTCTATTAGCTGTGGAAATATGATTCAATGTTCTTCTCACAGTAAATGTAATGTTGAGGAAGCACTTTATGAATTCAGTTCAGCAAAGCTCTTAAATGTTTACACTGTAGTGGCACTATGCACAAAGCAACATCATACATTTCCTGTTTTTCCAAAATGACTACAGGAATACCACACCTGCAACAGAAAGATTTAGAACAACTATACACCACACCAAAAAAACCACCCCAAATCAGTAAAGAAATTGTTAGGTTTTCTTCCTACCGATGAGTAATCATACTGGCAAACAAACTGATGATAAGCTCCTAGCGAAAAAGACCTCTGTTTGGAACAAGTCACATTTAAATCCTGCTTTATGACTGGGACTGCACAATGCTATTGTGCTTAATAGTAACAATAATAATAGTACTAACTGTGCTCTGATCCTTGTTCTCAAAGAGATCTGCTTTCACACACAGCAACTGCTGTGGTACCCTACCTTCAACCAGGAGAAGATTCTTGTACCAGGAAAATGAAGGAAATGCACTTTCTCAGCAAACACACCTGAGTGATGTTCTACCTACCCTAGCCCAAGGGCACACAGATAGAAAAAGCTTTTCAGTAGCACTTCCCAAAACACACCCTCCCTTACCATTGTAAGAAACACAGACCATAACACAAACCACATCACCCTACATCCCACTGAGCAACACCTTACTGATGTCAACTGCACAAAAATTCAGGGAAGTGCAGAGACGGACAGCGCATTGACCATCTAGATGCTTTCAGTTAGTGCTAAGCCATTTATCCAAACGCCTAAAGGAAAAAAAAAAAAAAAAAAAAAAAAAAAAAAAGCAGCACTTCTAATGCCTTTGGGTTTCTTTGCTGCTTTTCAATAATTTTTCTGTCCAAATTGCCAGTGATGATACTTCAACAGCATCAACTTTTCTTAGCCAAGTAATGTCTCAACACAAAAGCAGAAACAACTAAGAAAAAAAATGTTGATTGGGGATTTTTATGTTAAATCACTATGCACTTTTGGAAAAGGAAACAAAGAAATAGAAATCCAGGATAGTTTGTTTTCCTATGAGTCAAAGGCATCAGCTCTTGTCTTTGCATGTCACCTTGCTATCAATAAGCTGTTGCTAGGATGTGATCGTTTCCATGGCAACGAGTGAACTCTTCAGCTCCACTAACAGCACTGTTCTCCATTCCCCCCCTCTTTTGTTTTCTGAGACTATTTATTTTTTCATACCTCTGGAACAAACATGGAAATGCAAATAGAACAAGACAGGCAAATCCTGCATCGGGAAGGCCTGAGGACTTCACTGTGACTTCAGATAATGTCACTGAGATGAGATTGTGGCTTTAGCAATACTTTGTCGCTGCTTTCCTCTATCACAGATGTTCGACACGGAGCAGGGAACTGTACCTGGCTGAGAAAATAGCCTTAAACCTGAAAGGCAGCAGCTTACTCAGAGGAAGCTGGATTTTAAGCACTGAGACTGCTGGGTTTGGACAATCTCGGAAGGCAGAGGCTCTGGAGCAGGTGCTCCATGGAAGCAGAGGCTGGGCTGCGATTGCCACCTGTTGGGTCTGAAATCGCAACTGCAGGGCTGGGACCCTGCGGGGCTGCTGTTGCCCGGGCCCAGGCCCCCCAGGCCAGGAGGAGGCTGCCAGGCAGTGAGATGCCCACCTGCCAGTCGGCCAGCCTGCTGAGCACTGCAGCTTGGGGCCGGCAGCCCAGCACTGGTCTTCCAACACCATCCGTCTGCAGCCCAGCCATGTCCAACCTTTCTCCGTGGGAGGAACCACAGGGGCCATGACTCTCACCTCTGTTGCCCTTTCTTCTTCAAGCAAAACAAAAGGAGATAGGGAGATAAATGGCAAAAGAGGAAACTGAAGTGCTGCTTCTTGGCTGGCCATTCAGAGTCTGAAGCATGCCAGAAGCAGCAGCCATCACCACAAGCTGTGTCTAAACTCTGACATCATGCCCCTATTGCTAAAGAACTCCTGGCTGAGTTGCTCCTGACTTTCAGGAGACTTGAAGCCAACCCAGTTGCTCAGTCATTATCTTCAGTCTCCAGACTAGTCACCCTGGGTTCAATTTTGGATATTTTTTAGCTACAGGACAAAGCCAGAAGGAAGAAGGAAAAATGGGATAGAAAAATCATACACAAAAAGATAGGAATCAGCAAGACATTTTGATTCAGCATATAAGAATTTGTAGATAAGGCAATAAAGGAACTCTTGATCTGTAGTTGCTGCTTTGCCTCCATTGATCAGATGGCTTTCTAGGAAACAATGAGTGACAGGAAATCTCAGCAAGCATAATCGTTGTGGTGGCAGAGTTTGAGGGCAATGGAGATAATTAGCCATGCTAGGAATGAGACCAAGAAACTCATGAAATACTTACGAAGATCTTTGCTTTAGAATGGATCAGATTGACCCAAAATAACTGGCACATCTATTCTGCTTTTCTTAATAACAGGGAAATACAATTTCAGAGCCCAGTTTATGAGTTCCCTACAACCCATTCCTTCTGCCTCACAATAACTGTGTAGCAACTTGTGCCAGACTCTCAAATATACTCAGCATTATTTTTTCTTCCTTAGGAATAATGTGTAAATATTTCTGGCACTGAGCACTTTGTGTGTTTGTGTGTCAAGTGGTTTTGACAGCTCTCCTTGATCATGAGACAACATTTTTCTTCAAACTTAGGCACAGAGAGTTTCCAACAACAAGAAGCATATTTATGGAACTACATTGTTAAAAAATTAATGGTCTATTACTTCTTTTCATTATTTGCCTGGTCCCATTTTCCACGGTCAGCTCCTCTGCTAAGCTGAGACACCCCAGTCAGACTGTCACTACAGCCACATACTCTAAGGTCTACTCAGGATCTTCAGCACAAAAGAATTTATCTCCTGACAACCATTGCTTTCCCTCACTACGATAAATCTGCCTCTACACTCAAGATATTTTGCAGTGCCATGTTGGAAGTTAAAGTTGTTTTCAGTGCTTCCTCCCAAGTGGCCAATGAATCAAAGGTTGATCAGCCGCTGATCCACATACCTATTTGAAGTATCTGTTACGCTAAAAATATTGTTGCTCCAGTTGCAAAATTACCATAAGGCCTGCGACCCGTTACTAGCAATAACAATACTGATCTTACTGGGTCACCTGGCAACATTAGTTGATTTCTCATAGAGCCTATTTGACTGTTGGCATAAGGTTGTCTTTTGCAACAAACATCATGTGAGGATGTTGACTGCTGATTTATGCCAGCTGGGGATCTAATACTACTAGCTCACAATGAACCAAATGTTGGTGGGGTAAGTTATAGGATAATAAGGTGGAACATGTTGAGCTTAATCAGGTTGCTAAAAAGCTGGAAGGAGGAGACTTGCTGCTAGAAACAACTCACGCAGCTACAAGGTAAAAGCAGAACACTCTCAGAATTGCCATTAGCCATGCTAAATTCAGTAATAATGTCAAATCCATTCAGATTCTTTAAACTACTTAGCAAAATTCTGTCATTTAACCACTTTAAGAAAATTTGATTTGAATAAAAAGTGAGTCAGCTTGAGAGCTGGCATAACTTATACTCAGGGTTGACCATTTGTAGTGCAGATAAACTACATGCTAGAATCTTATCCAAAATCCACACAGGCCAGTGGAAAACTTGCAAGGGACTTCAGTGGGCTTTGGGATTCCTCTCACAAGAGAATGAGAAGTACTGAAGGTAGGAAGAAGCACTAACAAAATATAACACTTTTTGAAAGGAATAAATCAAAAGCTTACATTAAGTTCCTAAGCATCAGCTCCACATGAAACTCAAAATTAAGAACACCAGCATGTCTCTCAGCTGTCTTTTCTTTCTGCTGGTGTAAATGATTTTCAGGAGGCAATAGGTGTCTCTCCACTGCAAGCCAATTTTGGGAAAGCCCCTCTGGGTTCTGAGCCAACTTCACACCGCAGTGTGGGAATGCTGCTGGGGAGATGTTCTTATGCCTTATAATGTTTAGATTTACCTATCTAATAATCAATGTTCTTAATTTGTTACTTTCAGTTTGGAACTAATTAATTGCATCAGCCTTTAAATATATTTTAACATATTTCAACTTACACTGTTGAGATATGTTTTCAACCTGGACTCTACTTAAATGAAGTTTTTGCCTGTGGACGAATCAAAAGAGCTTGAAGCTATTCACAGTACTCTTATTTGGTGATGGAACTTGCAAACTGATACAAGCATCTGCAAAAAAAAAAATTAATAATACAAAGTAAATCTACATAAAATATCTTTCTATCCTACATTTTCACCATTAGCCAGCCTTTCCTGAGTATTTTACTTTCTTCGATCACGCTGGTCTACACAAGATAATGTTGTCTTACTACCAAGTAGCCTGATATGCATTTGTTTTATGCATGTTTATAACTTATCTGTTTCAGTTTCTTGATCTAGGGGCCATCTTTGCATAAAAAGTGTCCTTTTATCTACATTCATGGAGTTTTATGTCTTGCATACACTCAAGACAGCTTGCTTTTCATTTTTGTTATGGCTCATAAAGCTTACTTTTTTTGACAGTTTTATACTGAAAACATATTTATTTCACTCCTGAGAAATGTAAGAATTTATCTAATTTGGAGACATGGCATATCAGGAAAACTGGACTGCAGTTTATGTTGAACAAGAACCAGCATCTACCATTATAAGACATCTGCTAAAAGAAGATCAGAGCCACACTGCTCTCCCTCACTTTTGAAAGCCATGTTATCAGGAATGAAGGGGAGCAAAGGGGGGATCAATTTCTAGGAGATTCAATCTAACATTATTTTGGCAGCACATATGGTCATATGCCATCAGGACTTAGTATGGACCACAAAGAGAAAACATCACGGGAGGCTTGCTGGTGGCACCATCACAATAAGAGGCAGTCAACATGGCTTCACCAAGGGGAAGTCATGCTTGACCAACCTGATAGCCTTTTATGAGGATATTAGCAGGTGGATAGATGATGGCAAAGCAGTAGATGTGGTCTATCTCGACTTCAGAAAAGCATTTGACACCGTCTCCCACAGTACCCTTGCAGCTAAACTGAGGAAGTGTGATCTGGATGATTGGGTAGTGAGATGGATTGTGAACTGGCTGGAGAAAAGAAGCCAGAGAGTTGTGGTGAATGGGATGGAGTCTAGTTGGAGGCCTGTATCTAGTGGAGTCCCCCAGGGTTCAGTATTGGGACCTGTGCCATTCAATATATTCATCAACAACTTGGATGAGGGAATAGAGTGCACCCTCAGCAAGTTTGCTGATGATACGAAACTGGGAGGAGTCGCTGACACGCCAGAAGGCTGTGCTTCCATCCAGCGAGACCTAGACAGGCTGGAGATTTGGGCGGGGAAAAATTTATGCAGTTTGACAAGAGCAAGTGTAGAGTCTTGCATCTGGGCAAGAACAACACCGGGTTCCAGTATAAGTTGGGTACTGACCTGTTGGAGAGTAGTGTAGGGGAGAGGGACCTGGGGGTCCTGGTGGACAGCAGGATGACCATGAGCCAGCACTGTGCCCTCGTGGCCAAGAAGGCCAATGGCATCCTGGGGTGTATCAGAAGGCGGGGGGGTGGTCAGTAGGTTGGGAGAGGTTCTCCTCCCCGTCTACTCTGCCCTGCTGAGACCTCATCTGGAATATTGTGTCCAGTTCTGGCCCCTCAGTTCAAAAGGGACAGGGAACTGCTGGAAAGAGTCCAGCGCAGAGCCACAAAGATGATTAAGGGAATGGAGCATCTCTCTTCTGAGGAAAGGCTGAGGGAGCTGGGTCTCTTTAGCTTGGAAAAGAGGAGACTGAGGGGTGACCTTATTAATGTTTATAAATATGTGAAGAGTGAGTGTCAGGAGGATGGAGCCAGGCTCTTCCCTGTGACATCCAGTGACAGGACAAGGGGCAATGGGTTCAAGCTGGAACATAGGAGGTTCCACTTGAATATGAGAAAAAACTTCTTTACAGTGAGGGTGACAGAGCACTGGAACAGGCTGCCCAGAGAGGTTGTGGAGTCTCCTTCTCTGGAGACATTCAAAGCCCACCTGGATGCGTTCCTGTGTGATCTGATCTAGGTGTTCCTGCTCCGGCAGGGGGATTGGACTAGATGATCTTTCGAGGTCCCTTCCAATTCCTAACATTCTGTGATTCTGTGAAGCTTTCTCTGGGCTGGCTAGGCAGGTGTGGTTGTCCGACTCTGACAGCAATTGCTTACAAGTGGGAAGGGATGGCGATGTAAGGAGTTCCCTAAAGTAACAGGGCAGCAAGAAATGGTCATAGCTTGAACACCTCCTTTGCCCATGCCAGGGCTCCAGAAAACCAGGCTGGCTGCTGATGAGGGACAGGGACAAAGCTGATGGGGAAGGAGGGAACTGGCATAACACTTGTGCTTTTGTTCAGTCTCCCCTACAAGGAGCTTAGCTGTACCAGACTTTGCCTCCCTCCTCTCATGGTCTCTCTTCTCCTCTGTGTTTCTGTGTCTGTTTTCCTCCCTCTACCCCTGTCCAAGGGCAGAAGCAGCTAAGGTTGAGCCCAGGTGTGCTTCCTGCTGCTCCACACTGCCATATAGCAGTTTGGATGTCTCCCTTTTCCTGTTTTCAATATGTCAAAAAGAAAATTGAACATAAAGATGTTTAACAGAAATTAAATATAAAATAACCTTCTCTTTTTTCTTCATTTATGCCACATTAAACAAACTGTAAATGTTGAACTTCTGACTTTCTGCTTCTCACAAACACCACCTTTCTCTGCACCTACCCAAAACTCAGCATCTCACTTTCCCCTTACAATTATTTTACCAAAAACATCAAAAAAATGGCGTCCATAGAAAGCTGATTTTATTCCTACCTAGCCCTCAAATAATCTATCAGTGGTCAATACTTATGTATAGTTCACTTAGTAAGCAGAGAGCAATTTGACCTCAGAGAGAATTACTGAGAAATGCAAAACTAAGCCTACTTATTGATTCATTCCTTATGTTTGTTTAAACACTGTCAGACATATGACATATATTATTAGTTCCTTGTTTAAAATTTCATAAAGCATGGGACATGCTATCAGTTCTTGTCTTTCATGTACCAGTGAGCAGATTGCAGGTGTCACACTGTTCAGCTTAACTCTTCTCAGATTTTTGCCCATGGGGCAACTCCTTCCCCTGATACCAGAAGCAAGTCCATCCTGTTCTCAAACAAACCTTGGATGGAAAGCTTTGGAAGGGCTGAACTGTCAGCAGTAAAAGCCTTCCCATTGAGTCTTCTCCTTTTTCTTTTCCTTCGCATTCTTCTCTTAACTGCGTACCTCTGACTTCACATAACAAAACCTTTAGGCATCCCATGTGATAATTAAGAATTTGAGCCAAAAGCTGTCAAGACACTGTACTTTTACCTCTGGTTTTGAACAAAGTTAAACTAGAAATTATGGAGAACAGTACTCAAAATGACAGAACAGAGCAAAAAAAATATTAAACTAAAAATGACCCTAAAAATGGAAGGTCATCTATTCTATGCCTCCCTAATCACAATTAGTTGTTGATTAATGATGCGTGGGCCACTTTCCAGCTTTTTTAAAAATCTTCAACACTGAAGATCCCAGGATCTTCCTAGGCAAGATTTAGGTGTCCCCAGCAAAGACACTCTGGCAGGGCCAGATAATTGTCCCAGGCAGTATGCAGTCCTGTCTTGCCTGTGACACAACAGCCCCCAAAGCATCAGGCGGATTCTATTGCCTAAGGTCCGGGGCATGCCTCAATAGATTAGGTTTACAATCGATTACTATGCTACTCATAGATTTTGCACTTAAAAAAAGAGCTCAGCTATTACACTGTAAAACAAAATCCATCAAATATGAAATAGCACCTTTGGAATGAAATCAGATCTCCTCCCTTAACCTTTCTACCCTGTATTTGACTCAGCCCACAGATCAGGGAAGGCTGAAACAAGAATCTCAACATACTAAGTACAAAATATTAATTTATATCAATTACTCTGATTAGTCAGGCTACTAAAATGATTGAGTGATAGAGTTGAATTCCAAAAATGTTCCTTTTCTCTAAAAGCTGGAAGCCTACCTGGATAAACTTCAGGCACTGAGTGATACCACAATCTGTAGCTATCAGATTTGGGAGAAAGGAAGGCTAATGCAATTACAGCCTTCAGAGGAATCTCTTCACTACAGTTGTTTCTAGCTACTTGATGATGCATTGAACAGCATTTAAAATGCATATCATTGGTGGTTAAGTGGAGACCAATTGAAATCAAAAATAAATGTGAGAGGAAAAAAATAACTATTAAAAGTCAGAGCTGTATTTAAAGCTAACTCATTAAGGTAGAAAATTTTGCCAAGATCAGAGGAAAGTTTCGAGGAGGTTACTGGAGCACGTGGGAAACTCAGCATGTATATGAATTCAGTGTCAGAGGAGGACCACCTTGGCAAAGGACTATTATTTTATTAACTTAAACACTAATAAAAAAATCATCTTGATGTATATAAAATGACCGCATATAATTTTAGCAAAATAAGATAAAATATGTGTCCACTGCATCCTTTACAGTCAAGCTGGTTCTACTGACTTTGTTGCTGGTAGAAATCCCTAACCCACCTATGTTTTTTCATGTCAGTTTTCCAGTCATCTAATTTAGAATTTAACTAAAGCTATGCTGACATAAACCACTTGAAACAGTTACTCATATATCCTACACTGCTACTTATATCTTATTCTGTCCCTGGTGGTTGTCACATTATTTCCTGTATTATCTGACAGTAAATGCCACAGTTAGGACTGTTAGAAGAATTGGATTAAATGCATAAATAATAAAACTACATGAAGAAATTGTGAATTTTGTTTATTTTTAGATCCAGCTCTGACTTTAATTACCCTAATACATGTAATTTAAAAAGGAGGTGAACGCATGGATACCTCTCTGGCTGAATTTCAAATCAAGAATTCATATACTAAGGTCACAGCTTTCTTAACATTCATAAAGCATGTCTACAGATTCAATTTTTTCCTGCAAACACGAGAGCAAATCAAAATTAATCCATCACTGGGTTTTTGCTCATGCAGTAAACAGCACTGTCTTCCTGAGGAGAAACCAAATGAGGTAAGACTAGCAGTCCTAAGCCAGTTTTCCCTCAAGCTGTGAGGCAGGGGAAAAGAAAAAAAGAAAAGGAAAAAAGGAAGTGTTCGTTTTTTTCCTAAAAAAGAAGAAGAGCCTACTTTTCCTTTTTTGCATATTATTTTCTTTGACAAAAATATTTTTTATAACCCCAAGGCTCTCTGACTTTGCATGCCTTGTCCCATTAGTTTTCTTAACGGAGCAGCAGATAAGGAAAGGCCTAGCAAATTCATTCAGCTTTGCCATGGTAAAGGACAGCACTGAGCAAAGAGTAGGTGCAGCTTTAGCAAACAAACGTAACTACTGCTCTGACTGCATACATTACGAACAGGAGAAATGTATTTCCACTTCAGGAACTATTTACAAATATAGCACTAGATGCATGTTTAAATCACGTTGCAGCAAACTGGATGGTTGGAGTGCTTGTTTGCAAGCCAGCACTCAGGAAAATCCTTATTCCCCAGACTTTGCTTGGTGGAGGTCCAGCCTAAGACCTTGGGATCAGCCTGAAAAGTATGAGAGTCTTCCTGCCTCTATAGACTAGTTTCAGCACTTGTAAAGCCAAAACTGTGCAAGCAAATACATAATCCTTGCATCTGCACTGCTGCCCAGTTATACACAGAGGTTTGTAAAGTCATAACTGGCACCGAACCAGTGAATAGGGAAGGATTCTTCCCTGTTTCATTAACTACGAGAAGAATGCCCTGAAGGACTGCCCTGTGGTACTGGAAAAAGCTTTTTCCAGCTGCTACAGACTTGATAAAAGATGCTGTTAGCCTTGCACAAACCAGAGCCAAAACAGAAAAGTCAAATGCTGGCATCGTTTCAATGGCAACTATTTAAGTTCAGATTTGACAATGGCATGACATCAGATCAATCAGAACACCAATTAGAGGTCAGCAAGTCACTGTTAAGAATGCATAAGTAATGGATGGCAAACAGTGGCCAAAAAAAAATTAGAGTATCATACAAGAAGAAATATGAATTATTGTAGAAAATGTCTGCATACTTAATATAGTATTATACCTTTGAGAATCATTGAAATTCATCCTTAATTGTATTGCCTGCTGGCAGTCATGATGTATTGGTACAGGAAGAGACGCTGACATCTAGAAATATTACATTAAATACAGATGGGTGTTAATGTATAACAGCCAAGAGAGGGCTAAATACAAAATGCCTACAATTCACATCTTGTTATTTACATCAGACAGCAAATTTCTAATGAATATGTAAGGATAAAGACAGGTGTAGGTTGTTCTCAGACAGTAGAAAATAGCATTAGCACATACCACACTTAGTTGTCTATGAAGATAATGCAAAGTTGCAAGGGGAAGCCAGGGAAGGCTCACTGACAGTTCCTCTTTGATTACTATAGCTCAATACTATCATATTTATAATAAAACCCTTCCACATAGAGAAAAAAAACATGATGGTTGAGGAATAAGAAATCTACACATTCATAATTGGCATTGTAACAGTGACTAGAGAATAATTCTTCACAATTTATTTCTGGAACATTTCAGTAGAAACTAGCAGGTACCAGCTTCAAAATGAACAGAAGGACATATTTCTCACACAACAGATTGTTAAATTGCACGCTAAGAAATGCTGTGGATGGTAAGAGGTTACATAGGTTCTAAGGGGATGGGATGAATTCCAAGAAAAAAAATAGGTTGTGTCTTAATAAATTAAAAGATATCCTCCCTGTGTCAGCAAGTCACCAAGTGAAAACCAGAAGAAACTCTGAGGAAGCACTGCCACATGCCTGTCCTGCTGCTATCCTTTTCCCAACAACACCAGCTATTGATCACTACCAGAGCCAGGATTCAGGCTAACATCTTTATATTCTTACTCTGTATGCAGTTTTTAACCATAAATGGTACTCTGGCTTTCCCAAGGAAACACAGCCTTGATCCTTCAAAGGTCTGGGTTCTGCTAAAACATGTCAGCAGGTGATAGATTAACTTCAGCATCTGTTTAACACTGAATTCCGTGTAATTGACGATATGATTCACTTTAAATAAACCATAAGGACAGGACTCTTGGACTTGGTGAAGACACAACAGGAGGCTGGGGTAACACTATATAGGATATTTTTAATGGCAATTGATGTCTATGTTCAACCAACTGAACTTCACCCTGACTGGATTGATCACTCAGAAAAGCTGAAACAGTTCAGGACTGAGCCCTCTAATTCAAGTTCAGCAGCCCACATTTCACAAAGCTTTTAGGGAGACTGCTGGTTAGTGCACACTTAAATATTCTGCTGCCTTGGGACCCAGAGAAGATACTAATGGTTTAAAGGCCAGAGGAGAAGGAATGCTCTGGGACTTGCTCTGAGAAGGTCAGAAATGTGAAGATTTTGTTCATTTTGTTGATTAATGTAATTCTAATCCTTTGAACATAATGGGAGAAACAAGTCCAACACTGAGTAATACAATGCTCTGGAGTGAGAAGGCGACTCCATGCACAGAAGAAACAAGTTGAACCTTAAAGAAATGGAGTGACAGAAAGAGACAAAAGATCTTGGTATCTCAACTGGAGATTCTGGGAATGCTAAAACATTCCACAGAGATCCATGATTGAGTTGAAAACTGATTTTGATTTCAACTTTTCATTTTAAAACTACGCTTAGAGCAGATGAGACTAGTACAAATAAAACAATTAAAACCATAACAAAACCAAACCAAAACCCCAATCAAATTAAAAAATAAATAATGCTTGGAAAGTAAAACATTGCCCTGTGTGAAATAATTTTTGCTGGAAATTCTTTCTTGACAAATTTTAAAATGTCTGGTTTCATATATAACTGAAATAAAAGTAAATTTTAAAAACTGTAAACTTCTCTGAGAGAATGGATTTCTACTCTGTGTGTCTCAGAAAGGGATTCTGCATGGGCTTGAGAAATTTACACAGGAACAAGTAATTTTAGAAGGAGACAGAAAAAGATGCAAGTAAAAGTAAATTATTGAAACTTGCACTATCAGGCAATTTAAAACTGAATTGTCTTTTAGCTGCTGGACTTGTAAATTACACCAAAACCGAGCTTGGACACTAGGGAAGGTATTCTAAATGAAAGCAGCATTATGGCCAGGCAGCTTGCGCTCTCCATTTGTGGAGTTGTTTGGGATATAAATTAGTTATATCAGAATGGGTCACTTATTTTTTGGTACCCCAATTTCAGTCTGGAATACAGGCTCCTGCCTTCTTTCATAGAGTCCTTCCAGAGAGGGATTTCAGCAGGAAGCAAAGGAGTTGATCTTTTCTTCTATCTGGAGGACTCTACAAAGGAAGTCACATACTGTATACAGAATATGCCTCTCCACAGGCAGGCCACCTTCTCTTTTCCTCTCTTCTTTCTGTTTATACTCTTAATGCTAGAAATAAACCACACAAATTTGGTGGGATTTATAGGAGTGGGGAGCTAAGGCCAAAATAGAAATATAGAACCACCTTTATATTAAAAAACAATAAAAGTGATTTATAAAGTGAATTTTTATAATATGCATGCCTATATATCCTTAAACATCGTTTTGGGATTACAAGCAAACTCTTTTTTTAAAAGTGAATGGCTTCTGGCCTGCAGGGCACAAGTCTATTTCCTAAGATGACTGGAAACATCTATCTGGTAATGATGCTTTATCCCCTCTGCAACACAAATATCTATTAGATAGAATGAGCAAATCCTTTAAAAAGGAAATACTGGGTTGTTCTAATAGCACATTGGGACAAAATCAGCCCTTCACTCTTATAAAAGACTGCATAAAGCTACTCATTTTTCTACACCACCAATAAATGTTGAGATCAATAGTTAAAAGTAGCAAGATATTTATGGTGAGAAGATATATCATCTGCTAGTATCTGATGACAGATATGGTGATTAATATACTTTGGTTTATTTGCTAGCATTGCTTATAGAAAGCCACAAAAAAAAACCCAAAAACCCAAAAACAGTGAGGAAAATGTAGATCAATATGTACCAAGCAAGGAACTAGCCCTGGCACATGCCAAGTGTACCTACCAGAAGCAGGAGCTGGTTCAGTGGGCATGCAATGCAGTGAGGGCACAGCTTGGGATCTGAGAGCATGTCAACAGGTCCAGCATCAAGGAGCTGTCCAGTACGGAATCAGAGAGGGAATGTGCCCAGCCCCAGTTCAGGGTTCAACCCCTTTGTGCAAGCACTGGTGTCTGGAAGCAGAAGGAAGCAGGAGCAGAAGCACATAGGAACAAACAACTCATTTTATCAGCAAGTTACATCAGGTCAACTGATTTTTCTCCTCCAGTCCTGCCTTAGATCCACACAGGTGATAAGACTTAAACCACCCCCACTCAGGTGTTGCAGCTCACCTGCATCCCTTTCTCCCTCTCCAGGGCTGTGACAAGAAGCATCAGGGTCTATCCCAAAGGAAGAAGCTGGTACTCTATTATGCCACAAACTTACAAGGAAAACTAAGCAGATTGAATTTAAGACAATATAGTACCAGCTGTCTTGAAAGGCACAAGTCCACTAGCAAGCCTACCTCAATTTACATCCAACAGAGAGAAAAAAAGTCGTTCCTTCCTGTTTTATGATGTCATGGAAGAAAAGAAATAGAAAAACTAAAGTCAAATTTCTACTGCCTCAGCCTGAATTATTTCATCTTATCCCATGGTAATATAGGACATGACATGTTCTCATGGTCAAGTTATCACATGGGAATTAATGAAACTGATGTCTACATTCATTTAATTACATTTGAGCACTTAACAGAGGCACCTGTGCCAGGGATTTTGCAGTCCAGTGTAGTCCAGCATGGACACAGTGGAGAGACAGAAGCTTCCTCAGAAGGGAGAAATCCCTCTCACACACAATTCAATGTATTTCGCAATCTGCCAGTAACTAATAATTCTCCCCACTGTAGCTCTGTTCTCTGTCCCTCTTGTACATCCTGCAGAGCTGGGACTCTTCAGTTCCTGGCAGGAAGGAAATTTCATTATGGTTGGGCTGGAATAGCAGCAGATGCCACAGGAAAAGTGGTACTGGAAGTTGCTGCACTCTTATGATACCTGAGCACAAAGGAAAACTTCCCTAGCAGGACATGGAAGGGAAGAAATAAGCTCACTGGCTTGCTGAGTTATTTATTAGAGCCAGATCCTCAGCTGCCATTAACTCTTCTGTATTACTGATGAAGGACTGTATGCATTTGCTTACATTTTATTTTGTGCTTATGCTCTAACCCCAAATAGCATTTGATGGCATAATGCTGTCTGTCCTGGGTGCTTGTGTTTCAAGAGCTCCATCAGAAGGACCACCTGACTGATGAAGTGGGACATCGGAAAGCCTGAATCACTGGGTGCTCTGAAACCAGATTCACCATACTTGTATATAAAAAGCTTTTATGCATTCAAAGAGGGCAGGCTGACTTCAGCCTTTCTTCTGTGCAAATGATTCATTTGAGGACTAATGAAACTTCAAGGTTTTGTCAATCCATCCTCCCACATTCTGCCATATAAAAGGGCAAACTTACAATGGTGATCTGAACTCTAAATTCATGTTCTAATTACTATGCTCACTCTACTTGACCTTAGAAGTGGTGCAGGGACTGCAAAGAGACCCATGCATGGCAGGTGAAATCTTCACAGTGCAGGATCATGGTTCCTGCCTTCTGGACTGCCTTTCCTTTGTGCTTATTCTCACACTGTCTTCAAAGGCTCTTATGAGTTTCAGGACTGAGAATTGTTAAGATTTTCATATAAATAAAGTCTTGAACAACGATTTGTCACTCTCACTTCAACTGTAAAAGACTTCAATGAGAGGAAAAAAAATCTCACACCTCCTAATGCCGTATTTGGCCAGTATCACTCCACCAGTTCACTAGTTCAAGTGGCCTTCTAACCAAGAAAAGAACACTTCTACCCAAGAGTAAGCTGATGAAAGACATATACGCATGAAAAATTATGCATTCAATGGGTGATAAGCATTTTGTGTGCTTCCACTGTACATGTGGAGTCTGAGGGTTTCAGAACACTTCTAAAATGTTAAATGAACTTTGTATTACCCTTCTGAGATACATAAAAGATGTAATGGATGCTTCAGCTCCTCAGTAAAATGTACTAGCTTCCAAGAGAGAACCAAGAAATTATCTGACAGTATATAAACACTTCAACAGAAAGTAAGAAATGACAGCATATTACTCTGAAATAAAACAAAGGGAATTCAGTAGCAGTTTGTTCTAGAAGGCTAAGGCTTCCTTTTTGCATCAGATCTACTGAATCATTAATGAAAAGATAGGTCAGAAATTAATTTTCCTCTCCTATTAGGACAGTGGATCCTTTAGCAATACAAGTGCCCCCAAGCTCCTTCTGAAGTACTGGTGCAGTAGCAATTCTGCCAAAAAGTGCCATCCATTGGTTCTTTTCCACCATTTCAAGCACCTCAAATATATTAATAAAACAAAAAAATATGCAGCTATGACATCAATGTTTTCAGTCATCCATCACACAACTTTCCATTGAGTTCCCCATATGTGGTCCCATTTACCTCAGGCAAAAAATGCACATGCTTCTTCACTCTATTAATTCTACCAGGCAAAGACAACATCAAAGTCACTCTTCAGAAGTTACAAAAGATCTCAACTTAATAGACTACAGATACTTCCTAAATCAAAGAGAGAAAAGATTTTCTAACACAGATGAAATTATGGAACTTCCCATAAACAACCATTTCTGCAGACCGAAAAGGGCGAAAAAAGACTATTTTTTTCTGTCACTTCAAATGTCATTGTACCCCAACAGGACACCTTCTTATTGCCAGTGGCTGTTAACATTCAGAATCTTAGTGATAAGCTAAAGGTTATCTTCCTATATGTCATCTCCTACTTCAAATTAGCTTCTGCAATCACTAATTGATGAGAAATTACAAGTGCTTATTATACAGACAAGTGTGAAAGTTTCACTTGAAGTTGTTTTCTTTCTACTGTTGTGGTTTTTTGGAAATGAATCATCTATGCTCTCTTATTTAGTAACTGCAGGCTACCTATAAATAAATAGAAAATAGAAAAGGAAGGAAGACAGAACAAAATGCAGAGAAATCAGAAACAAATGTTTCTTTCAAATTTTAGTTTTTATGTTGCTTAAAAACACATAAATAAATACGACATACTTACAGCCTTTCATCCTGTTATAAGTAAAACTACTATCCTTTCTATACAAATGTGAACACTATGACTCAGACAAGTTGTGTAGTTTTCTGACTGTTCCGCATTTGATAAAGAGCCTTAATAATTCACTGAGCAGAGTCTATGTATGCTTGCATACGTTCACAACACGATTACCTTGTAGCACTCTGAATGCAATTAAACATCTTCATGTTCCATTGAGATCCCATGCCATGTGGAACCAAAAAAAATTATTACCTGTTTGTAAGTTGTCTCTTGTACTTGCTTCAAAGAAATAAGCTGAGTAGGTATGCCTCTACTGAAAAAATTAGTCAGGAAAACTCTTTGTCCTCCTGCAATGTCTCCTTTCACCGGGTTCATGATTCAAAACAGATTAGTGCGGCAACAAGGCTACAACAGTTCACCTCAGTTCATGAGCTGGCAATCCACAGGCGAAAGAAGGATCATCCCCAGATAGTTCTGCTTTCTGAGGCAAGAAAAGTGAGAAGTCTAAAAGCTTTTTTTTGGTGCGTTATGTAGAGACACAATTCTTATCAGATGCAATCTTGAACATTTGACAAAGGTATGCCATGGATGAATGCAAGTAAGCAAGCTCAGAAAGAGAAATGCTGTGTTTTCTGTCATAAATCCAAACTGAAGCTCAGGAGACTACATCAGCATTCTGCTTCTATTTAGACAATTTAGACAATGTTATTATCTGGCAACAGGCATCTATAGAGGATTGAGTGGGTTGAGTTCAAATCCAAAGGTTTATCACAGCAAGCATTTGCAAATGTTAAAGGGAATCTGAGCACCAAAATCAGCAGTTGTTTTGCCAATTGACGGGGTTAGCACAAATGACACAGGCACCAAATTAAAGAAGTAAGCTTTTTTTACTTATGTTTAAAGTGATAAAATAATGAGAAAAATAATACAGTGAAAATAAACTAAAGCAAGATAAGGTCAAGCAGCAAAACAATAAGCAAACTACTATAGCAAGCAGAAAGTAAGGTAATGCACCTAATCATTACTACATAGAGTTAGCAATACTGATTAAGAAAGATACATCACCAATTGCCCTATTAATACATTACCATCATCCAGATCTGCAGTCACTGGGGAGCCCATTTGCAGTGAGGATTTGGAGAACCCTTCCCAGCAATTGGGAAATCTCTATACAGTGTGTCTACTGTATAGATGAGGCTTCCAATTTTCCCTGCAAATGGTCCCTGCTTTTATACAGTTGAATAAACAACTTTCTATCTTAAACTGCTAAAAACATCTGGTGTGGTTTTCTCCTTGTTAACTTCTGTCTCCAGCCTGGCAGGGGCCGAGAGGGGAGATAACAAGAACAAAGAATCTACTAACCTTGATTATGTATCTCTCAACAAAGCTTGTCAACTTGCCACATTCCTTTGACATCTGTGGTGATAGGCCATGTCCATGCTTAATTTTGGCTATTGTTACACAATTAGTATCTTTCTGCTGGCTAACCTTACACAGCAAGTGTTATAGCAAAGCTCCATGAGCGTTACAACAAAGCTTTTACAAACTACTGGCATATAGTAACAACATAATACATTGCATATCTGATCAATTTTACACATATTAGATGTATCGTTAGGTTGTGAGGTTCATCTAGAGGTCAACTTTGGTTCAGGACCTCACTGCTCAGGCCCGAGTATTTCAGCAGTCCTGCTTGGGACTTACGTTGCCTTACCCTACACTTCAGGGAGATGCCTCCTTCCAGTTTGAAATCACAGCCATGACTTTTTCTTCCACTGTTGGGTGCCCATCTCCATGTCACTTCATAAATCACTGCTGCTGCTGTGATGCTTTTTCCCTCGTACTTCCTAACCAGCACTTCAAGGACAGGAACATCTGCTCAGGAGCTAGAAGGCCTGAGCTCATCTCTGTCATGAGATCAAAAGGACTTAAGCACAATATTCAGCAGAGTGCCTAAACAGTAGATGATAGTTCAGGGGAGATGAGGAGAAAAGAGGTAGTGAAAGCTCTGTCTTCTTGGAAGCTGCTGCCCTTTGCTTTGGATAACTAACCATTTACTTAGCTGGAGCAAAGGGACAATAATTCCTGATTCAGCAACTAAGGAGCTCTTCTTTCTGACATGAACCTTAGTACCAGATCTTATTCCAAAGAACACTGTAAAGATAAATTATTTGTCATCTACTGATAAATGACAGTCAAATAGGAGCGTGGAACTTCACATTTTGAAAAGGGTTTGTGATTCGGTAGTCACATAATCTAAAACTTTTGTTCAAACTGACCCTTTGTGGCTAAACTGATGACTTGACCTTTGATGACTCGACCATTGAGCTTTGTTGCATCTCAAGGCGATTGTTCCCGCTACTCAGTGACCCAAAATTAGGTTCAGCCTCCATCGCTATTCACAGGGCTTTCTATGGCTGCATCTGCTGTGCATGAGAAGCCAGAGTTCGACATTAGACTCTTCATGAAATTCAAGATTTTCCAGCATGCCTCTTCCTTTTCTGTTGCTTATATCTTTGCTTAGTCTTTACACCTGCTTCTGCCTTCTGGTCCACATCTGTTAAGTGCAAGTGTTAAATTCTTGTGCTCAGTTACAGAAAACAGGCAGTCTTCCAGACCAGTTCTGAAAGAAGCTAGGCACACTGCCCGCAGCAAGAGTGAACACAAATGTTTGGAGGAGTATTTTGAGTATTCATTGCCACAGCAGACAAATTGAGCAGGAAACAACAATTACTGTCATGAGCTGGCAAACAGAGTGCCTTCTTTTACGCTAATTGATACTTACTGGGAAGACAAAAGAGAGATTAATTCACCTTACAGTATCAGTTACTGTGGAAAGGTTTGAAAAGAAAAGCCCATACCATGCATATAGGTAATTGCTCCCAGTCGGGTTTATTACTGGTGCCTTTTGCAAGAACTGTTGTGAGGACACTGCTTCTATGATTTATATGAGCTTCTAAAATTATCTCCCATAAATTACTGTAGATACGGTGGTGAAGTGTGCTTCCTGTGCATATGGAAGAACAGAGAGATAAAGGCTGTGAGGAGGTGCGCTGATTTTTTTATTTTGGCTCATTCCAGTGGTGTCTCAGGTCTGTCTTATGCTTTCATGGGGGAGAAAGCAGAGTATTTGAAGGGCACATCAACAGCTTTCTCTCTTTTTCCCCATACTTTTTTCAACTTCACCTGAAAAAAAAAGATGAAAATAATAGCAAAAAAAACCCTAAAATATAACACATACACTTTGTTAAGAAACTCACATTTCTTAGAAAATATTTTTCTAGGATTTCAGGTCCATAAACTGAGCCAAAAAAATTAATCTCTTTCCTGCTTCTCTTCATAGTAATTTACAGTCTATCTAACATCATTTCAAATTAGCCCTTTGAAATCTTCCACCAACTTCATACAGTATACATGATTCCCCAGTGGAACACTCCGAAACACTATTATTCCTTTAGTTTTCCTGAATAGCAGAAGCTTATTCTAGGAAGTTTATTTTTATGTCTTATGTAAAAGGTCATTTGGTATTACCACTGGCTTCTTATACTAGAAGCTATGTGAGTGCAAGGTATCACTGTAGAGTTTAAAAATCCATAATTATCTGAAAAACACAAGTAATATCACAGAATCACAGAATCACAGAATGTTAGAGATTGGAAGGGACCTCGAAAGATCATCTAGTCCAATCCCCCTGCCAGAGCAGGAACACCTAAATCAGATCACCCAGGAACACATCCAGGCGGGCTTTGAATGTCTCCAGAGAAGGAGACTCC
>WKFP01014747.1:482625-523230 GCA_011057875.1 Pterocles orientalis
AAATCAAGATAGACCACATCTACTGCTTTACCATCATCTACCCACCTGGTAATGTCCTCATAAAAGGCTATCAGGTTGGTCAAGCATGACTTCCCCTTGGTGAAGCCATGTTGACTGCCTCTAATGACCCTCTTATCCCTGATATGCCTAGAGACAGCATCTAGAATAAGTTGTTCCATCACCTTTCCAGGCATGGAAGTGAGGCTGACCACAAAACTCTGGAAAACATGTTCTTTTCCAGTGACACTAAGAAAAATAAATCATAATTCCTTGATTAAGATTAAATTTTAAACACTGTCTTTAGGATTTATTCAAAAACAAAAAGACTGCTTTAGAGGCATGACTCACACATACATAAAACTCTAAACCACTTACTTAACTATCACAGCATTGACCACTGTGTCCTTAGCTGACCAGGTGGTCTAGATGTTGAATTGAGAACACAGGGTCCAGGGTTCTTGGTTCCCTGTGCACCCAACAAGCAGATTTAGGCACTGCTGAATGACATCCACCAAACCCTGCCTGCCAAGGATGTGACCCCCTATCTTACCTAATACAATACAGAGAGGACAAGGTGAGTGACATCCTGCCCTTCTCGGTGCCTCAGAGATAACAAAAGTTATTGCCCTTCACTTACTTGATCCTTCTCCCCACCCCTGTCAAGAAAAGCACAGCTTTGTCTTTGAATACAAAGCTGAAAAGGATTGACTTTAGAAAACAGTAATTCAGAACAATGATAGGCATGGGATCAAATCCTTCTTTTACCCTGTGAAAACATCTAGAAAACAGTCTGCTATCGCTGTAGATTTTTTCTGATCAACAGGAGAAAATTCAAGATTCAGTGGATGAAGAAGAGGAAAGCAAGCACACAAATCTATAATCTAATAATTAGATCATAAAGACTTTATCACTTAATACAAAATACATAAACAATCTTTGCAACAGGACCAGAAACCTCCCAAAAGCCCAGAAATCTCAGAATAAGCACATATCCTTACCAAAATAATCCCTGCTCTCCTTTTGTGGAGACTGAAGTTCATCTAAGCGTAAGCAAAAATTTTCTGAGTAAGTGCCTATGGATCTCAGATTTCTCCAGGATTAAGGAACAACTGACAGGTTCTTATTTTTGAAACTCAGAGCCTAAGCTATGCTGACATCCCACTGACCAAGATATTCTTGATATTTGATATTTTTGTCCATGACAGGGTGTGATTTGAGTTCAGGTAAGGCAAATTACAACTCCTAAGTAAACTCTATTGAAACAGAGTATCTAAAGGGACTGAAGACAAGAAAGAGTGAACTCACGAACCTAAGCGAAGCTCACTGAAGACATTCAGAGGTCCTTCCAGAAAAAGACAGAGAATTAAACTCCCACTGAATGCTCATAAAAACCAACATATCCCCTTATGGGAAACATTACCAGGATGATCCATTAGGATGCTGAACACCTAACAATTAAACCTAACTAACACTTAAAGTATATCTCAGCTGCAAATGAACTCCCCAGAAGGAAAAGCATACATTCCTGATTCAGGCAGGCCACTGACACTGTGCTGTCATCCATCAGCTTCAGCTGCACACTTTTTTTCAGCACTTTCATCTTGTCTCAGTGCATTCACCCTTGTAAGCAAACGGGGCAAAAAGGCAAGTGTGAACATCATAACACAATAACACAAAGAAGCAGCAATCCTTTTTCACACAGCATGACTTGTGCAATATGTATAACACCAGGATGCATTACCAAAAAGGGAAAGAAAATTTTCCAAAGCCTTGTCACTCGTTAAATTTTAAGTTGTCTTCTTGAAATTTAACAAAATATTGCCCTTACAACTTAGGAAGGCAACAGTTTCTGACATTGAAAGAAAAAAAAATACCTTTGATAACCAGCAGGAACTTGCAGATTTAATTTCAATATGGTGCTTTCAGCTCTTGTGGTTGAACTGTTTTCACCATGGGGCTTTTTTAACTCAGAATATATTTTTTTCTTAAGTTGCACAAACTTAAGATTGGAATAACAGATACTCTAATCTTGGCCAGCACAGGGAGGAGTAATTCCCCAAATCAGGTGCATTCTGAGGAGTGAGACATCGAAAATTCTCTGTGAAGAGATGTATGAATAATTGTGACTGAAGTCACTGCTGCTTACTGCTCATGCTTTTTGGACTTACCCCCCACACACACACACCCCTTTTGATAAAAATAACAACTTCACTGTTGCATGCCAAAAGACAAGGATGAGAATCTGACTAAACCTGACTAAAACAGATGTCAAGAAAGATAAATATACTTAGTGGTACAGGGGCTCTGCCCCAGAGGCAAATTGATCAGCTGTTTAAATCAAATCTTGTCTGCTCCTCTCTCTCCATCTTTCCAGTAGCCAGGATCCAAACATTTTCAATTTTCCAAACTTACAAGCTCACAGCTGGCTTTCCTGAGGGCTGAAGATCATGATTTTGCCTTAAGAGCAAACTGCCATATGTGCTCTACCTAAACTTCAAAGAATTTAGATTCATATCCCAATACTGAGATTATAATTCGGGAAGACAATTATTCAGACTTAGCATCCTATTTTTCTTTCTCTCAGCTGTGACATTTTAGAAAAGCAGGAAGATACAGCTCACAGTATATTTTTACTAGCTCTCTACAGATTTGTTCCCTGTACCTCAGCAGTCAGGGGAGACCTGGAGCATACTGAACATGAGTGACTGCATGGCTTTAGGAACAATACAACCATGGGACTCCCTTTGAGGATCAAGAACTGCCAGGAAGATATGAGATCCACCTGACTTACATGACTGGAGAGCTGCAATGGATGGCTCTTTAGGAACAACAGGCTGGGACAGCAAGGAGGGGAGAGAGCAGTGGGAATGCACAGCTCTGCCTAGGATGAAGATCCAGCTGAGAGCTTATGGGTCAGGATTAGTGGGCAAACTAATGTCTTCATCGGGCAAAAGACCTGGTGACAAAGGACAAGGAAAAGACCAAGATATTCAATGGCTTCTTCCTTTAGCTTTTACAGATAAAACTGCCTTTCATCAATCCCAGGCCTGAGACCCTTGTTAAAGTCTTAAACAAAGAAGACATACCCTCCATGAAGGAGGATCAAGTTAGGGAACATTTAAACAAGCTGGACATACTCAAGTCCATGGGTCCTGATGGGATTCACCCATGAGTGCTGAGAGAGCTGGCTGGTGTCATTGTGTGGTCATTCTTGATTATCTTTGAAAGATTGTGATGATCAAGGGAGATTTCTTTCAGAGGACTGGAAGAAAGCAAACGTCACTCATCTTCAGGAAGGGAAAGGCAGAAGATCTGGGTAATGACAGGCTGGTCAGCCTCAGCTCTGTCCCTGGGAAGGTTATGGTGCAAATCTTTCTGGAAACAATTGCCAGACACCTCAAGGACAAGACATTTTTAATTTTTATATGTAAGAATAATTAGAACTAAAACTATCAATATATCCAAAACTTCCCATTATTTCACATTAAGCGTATTCATATGGGAACAGGAATGATGGTAATTATATCAGAGAGCTGCAGTGGACAGATTTCCCCATGGTAGATCAAATGTACCACTTCTTGCAAGTGGTACAGAGGAAATGAGATAGAAAGGATTTGAAAGGGAAATGGACATGAGTGTGAAGGATGGAATAAACAATGCAGTCCTAAAAAATATCCATAAAAGGTGCCCAGGAAAAGGTTTCGGAAATGTAAGCATGTAGAGGCAATGAAATGCTAAGTTTGATAAATATGGCAGGCAGCAAGATCCCAGAGTTGGGTTTATGCAAAGAATCATAAACTCACACTTCACACAGGAGCAAATTGAGACTATTTCCTCATTTGAAAATAAGTAGCGCTTGTCAGATTTCAAATTCTATAGCTTTTAACTATTTCTAAAGTTAACTATAACACACATTGGAAAATTATCAAAAACGTGAACAACATTTTTCCTCTCCTTTTAATTCTGAAATGAATTTGTTTCTCAAAATAAAACCACATGGAGAAATAAAAAATCTAGGAATCACCATGCTCACTCTGTAGTGATTTCACCAGTGTTCTTCCACTCCAATAAATCAAATTAATCTCTTTATTCTGCAACATTGTATTATTTAATCTCATTAAACAAATAATGGGTGTCAAACGCATAGTGTCACATAATACTCTATTTTCACTGCTACCAAAATAGCACAAAACTGTGATTTAGAAATTATATTTGTTACAGGACAATTTATGATTCCTCTTCAGAGTCTTCTGTTTATTTCAAAATTACTGTGGAACCTGTGAGGCCTATAACAAGTACTTTACTAGCGCATTCTGTGGATTTCCTAAAATTATAATTTTTTTTTAATTGCCTATTTGAATCTCCTCCCTTCAGCGAAAATCAACTGCATTGCCACAGAAACAATGCTGCAGCAGCCTCCCTTATGTTGAGCTACCCGATTCGGAAAGCCTAACCAATGAGCATGAATTGAAATTGCAGAGTCAAAATATTCAAGAGTTTGAAAACATAAGATTGCATGAATTTATGTGTTCCCCTTGCTGTAGTGTTAACTTCCCCTAGACCCTTATGTCATTCAGTACAGTGGTAGTTTTTCAGAGCACCTTTCGTTCTTCCCATTCAATGTGTTGCACCAACTCAGCAAGTGCAAAATTATTAGTTTCTTCAAGGATAGTTCAGTTAACACAGTCCCTAACAAACACTCATGAATCTGCCTAGCGGCCTTGCCAGATTAGGATGTCTGAGTCTATATCCCCAAACCATGATGCCCTTCAGACCTGTTGTTATACAAACACAAAAGCTATCACTCATAACTACATTTATTAAACTTTGAAGATAGATTTCATTTTTCACAAGTGCAGAAGAGCTCAGAGATCCTGGAACCTTAAGTACTTATTTTCAACCAAGGGACTTAGTATTTGCACCTCGCAGATTACACTTATCTGCACAGTCACTGTCACAGCTTAGCAAGGAGACACAGGTGACCTGGGTCACTAATACAGAAGTAACGCAAATGACTGAGACTGCTTCTTCAATGTGAAGGAGGAAAAAGCTGAACACAGAAACTTCTACTTTCCACAAAGATAATTGGCTGGAGACCAGCTTCCTACATGAGTTATTAATACATCATTATTATCCATATGTTAGAAATGAGGCAAAAATATTAGTATCAAATTTGTTCAAGCATTCAATTAATTTTAGAGACACAAACTGTAGCAAGCATGTCCCATATTCCTAGCACCTCAAAATTCACAGCAGTCCTCCAGGCCATTCAGGTTGTTGGCACTGGTGTCCCTTACTTTCAAAAATCAGTCCTCACATAGCTACTATAGGCCACAAACTAGTCAATTCTGAACATATCATTTTGAATTATGTTCACACAGATTTTATGCCAGAAGTCAGGACGACTCTCATTTCCCCAAGTCAACCCCTGGTTCCTTCACAACAACTGTAAGAGTGAAACAAAAGCCCTGGTACATCAGACCAGTGATCTACCTCGCATCTAACCTCTCTGACACTGGCTTGTACGGGACACCTAAACTGAGCTGGTCTTGTCTTTGACTTCATTAGCACCTTTCCATCTCCCTTTTAGTAGGACACACTACAGTCCTACCCAAGCCTCTCACATCCTGGATATTTCCTTCACTGCCACCTCCCTCCTACCAAGTGTTCCATACCCCGGACTCTGCATTTCTTCTCATTCTTTCCCTTTTCTACATCCACTGCACTACTACCCACAAGAAAGAATTACTGACCTGCAACTTCACAAATACCTTTTCAGCAGAATCATGACTACAGAATCCTTCATTATCTAAAATTATTTGAAGAAAGGACCTCATGCATTATTATACTTAAAATGCCCTTCACCATCTGAAAACATTACTGTAAAGACTTATTTCACATTGCCTATGTCCTTGAGAAACAGCGTTTATAATCACTTTGCAAAGAGATGCACTTAACTATCATTCCCCTACCTTGAAATTCTGCTTAATGAGGCCTATCTTAAACAGGCTCAACTCCCAGGGCTTTTTGCCAATCCTCTCTGCAGCCCGTGTTTTCATCTGCACCTGCCAAAACACTGATTTGATCGGGCATAATAATTCTTCTGTCTTTAATAATAAAGGCTTGTGTATAACACTAGACTTACCTGGGGATCTGTTTTTAAGGCTTTTTTAAGACACTCATTTTTAATACATCAAAAGCCCTTCTGACAGTGAGGAGGATACAAGCCTGGCTATGACACAAGATACAAAGTGGATCTCCTAGCTGCCTTGATTTTTGTTCCCCATCTTGCCCATCCCTTCCATAGGCAGGCACAGGTGTATTCAAAGGGATAAATACTAGTTGTGTGCAGGTTTACATTAAACTCTTCTGATGGCTTTGGTGGAACAAAGGGCAAGCACAGAGAGAGGCTCATGCATGCTATGCACATACCCAGAGATAAAAGTCCTTGAGAATGGCCTGTTTTTAAAGCCTTGTTCCTCCTGCTCTGTGTATGACTAAACATGCTATACTTCAGAAGGGGACAAAGAGGCAGCAACTTTGACCATGTGAAATCTCCAAGTTCTTGCTTTCATTACCCCTTGTCCACAATTTTTTCCAGCAACAATATAACTCCTATTCTAAAGCACTTTTTTCTGAATATGATGCTAAATGGCTCTCTCATGTTAATAAAGGGTGCTGAAAATACTCTCTCTATCCATGAATACCTGCTATCCACAAAGAGTGCCTGTTAACAGCTTACTTGATCTTCCTCCATTCCACTGTATGTCTGACAAGACTTGACAGTATAGAACTTGAAAAAAGGAACATCAATTACCGACATCTATGTCACTCTCAAAAGTTCAGTGACACCCCTTTCCTTTACCCTCTTCTTCTTCCCCACTCCTAATGATCAGAGATACTTTGGAAGAGTGTGTGGTCTACCTCTCCTGCTGTTCCCTGCTTGTAATCAGCATTGCTTGTGGCACAGAAATACAGGAAGTCCTCAGACTAAAATGCTTGGAGTTTTGTATCTTTCTGTCAGGATGCAACTTGCTGCTTTTTCTCCGCTTCTGCCATCACTATTCTTGAAGTAGTGGGAGGTGATCTGCCAATGGTGAGCAGATACACCAAGCGTGTGTCCATGATGAGGCAGCAGGAGCAATCACTGCCACTCTGTCTCCTTTATGCTCAGTAGGTTTGTTTCTTTCTGCTTCGCCAAGGATCTCCTCTGATTTCATTGATGAAGTAGTGAAAGAGCTAGCTCGCAGTAACTATTGATCAGCTTTCCAGCAGGCAGTCCTGGAGATATGCCTCTGTGCACATCTGGAACAAGGTGGTGATCATGGAAATGGGCTGATGCAAGTAAGCAGTGCGTGAGTCAAGCACCCGGTACAATGCATGTACAGTTCAAAGAACGGTTTTGGTGTGTTCCCTAGCTGTGCTATTGTATCCGGTAACAATCACACCAATGTCTAGGGTAGGCACCCTTGGAGCTCTGGAGCAAAAAAGTCCTCTGAAAATCCTGAGGATCTGTGAGACCCGACTCATTTCCAAAGCGCGGTTCTGTTCACAGCCACCCCTCCCAGCGGGGTGCCGCACAGTTCACCACATTTTATTACGAGGCTCAGCTATCTCTGCCCCAATCTCTATTATAGAGAACATTGTTTTGTCAAGATCCCTAACTCATGACCTTAACCAGTGGCGCACTGATCTCCCCCCTGCCTCGGCCCTTAGCCCGGGCAATCGGTCTCTCCCGGTACTTTCCGGTGTTTACCACCAGTGCCTGCGGCGCTCGGGCAGGGAACATCCCAAGCGTTTTGCTTCCCAGCGCCACCCGCACGGAAGGGGAAAACTGCTGTTGCGCCTCCCGCCCCCCCTCCCTTCCAGCGGCTCGACGGGGCGGGCACGCCCCGCTCTGCGCCCGGTGCTCCCCGCCGGGGGCGCCGTGCACCGGGGTAGGCGGCAGCAGCAGCGCCGGGGGCTGCCCGTACCCCGCCGGACCGGGAGGGCGCGGAGGGGAAAGCCCACCTCCCCGCTGCCCTCCTCCGCCACCACCACTACCACCACCACGACCGGCCCCTCCTCCCCACCCCGCCCCGCCCCGCCGCGCACATGTGTCCGCACCCAGCGGCGGGGCGCGCCGTCGGGGCGGGCGCCGCCGCCGCCTTCCCGGCACCTCGCACGGCGGCAGCAGCGCCCCGGAGCAGCACCGCGCCGGGCGTCCCCCGGGCGCGGAGAGCCGGTGGCCGAGCTGACGCTGCTGCGCACCATGGCCGTCGCCTACCTGCTAGGCAACGGTTCGGCGCCGCTCCTCGCCGGCGCCCTGGAGGTCCCCTTCGCCGCCAACAACTCCGCCGCCGCCTGCCGCCCCGCCGCGCCGCCCTGCGCGACCGTGCCGCCGGGGGCCTGGGGCAACGCTTCGGCGGCGGCGGCGGGGGGCTGGAACCGCTCCGAGCCTTGCGGCAGTGGCAACGAGAGCGCGGGCGGCGGCGGGCCCTGCGCACCCACGGGCGGCGGCCCCACCGTGGTCACGGCCATCGCCATCATGGCCCTCTACTCCGTGGTCTGCGTCGTGGGGCTCTTCGGCAACTTCTTGGTCATGTATGTCATCGTCAGGTGAGTGGCACCCCGCCCTGCCCTGCCCCGCAACCCCCGGCCGCTGCCGTCGGGACGGACGCCCCGCCGCGGGAGGCGGGTTTGCGGGCTGGCGTCCCGACGGGGGGATGCTGCAGTCTCTCTCCGTCAGGCAGCGCGCAAAGGGCCGCGCTGAGGGGTGCGGAGGGGCTCCTGCACCCGCGGGGAAGGGGTTAGAAGGCTTTTGAGAAAGCGCCGGAGCCGGTGATCGGGGAAGAGAAACTCGCGGCGGGGCCATGAGGACCGGCGGGGCTGGGCGGCCCCTCAGAAACTGCTGCGGGTCCGGGGATGCTCCACGGAAAGTCCAGCTCTGCGAGCTGCTCTGGCCAACGAGGCCGGAATCCCGCACCTGTCCGCCGAGGAGGGAGGATTTAAAGGCACTTTAGCCGCTGTCCGGGAGCGTGTGCGGCTCTAGGGGCTCACACGGACGGCCGGCAAATATCCGCGCCTCTCTCCCCCCCCACCTCTCCCAAACGCACAAGCGAAATGTAAATGGCATCGCGGCTAAACGTTTCTCTCTGCCCGGATTTATAGATCCTCTGCCTCAAGTCTTGATATATATGTTTATATTAATATATATATATATATATCGGTGTATGTATGCGTATACACGTGTATAAATACGCCAGGATCCCGGCTGTGCTGCAGCACTTCGTAGCTTTCCCGGCCGCAAGCCCACCCGGGCTTGTTTTGCAGGTCAGTCACAAATGTGTCTTTCACGCTCGAGAAATCCCACGCCCGTCAATCGGCGGGCAGCGGGTGAGAGCGGGATGAAACGGGCTCTTCTGCTCGCCCCGGAGCGGAGCGGGCTGCTTCCGTGGGGGAACACCGCCACCTCCCGGGAGCGGCTGGACGGGATGGGACGGGGCTGACCAAGCACCTCCCCTTTCGTGGCTGCTCGGGTTTTCCAAACCGAGCAGCCGATGAGCCCTGTAGAGCCCAGCGGGCACTACTGCAGGTGGTGCCCATGGGGGACCGTAGCCCCAAGACTTCCACTTTCTCCCGGTCTAGAAAGTGTCCCTTTTCCCTTCGAACACCGTCTTTCCCAAAGAGTCAGGGTAGCAGCCGTGCAGCTGTCAGACATGGGTGCCGTGGCCACAGGGAGCTGGCGGGCAGGAGCAGAGGTTGGCACCCAGCAGCACTTGCAGGCCGGCGGCACCGGGGTGGGTTCATGATGAGCTGACTATAAAAAGCCGGGGGTGAGGGTAGGGTGCTGCGGCACGGCAGGGAATGATTCCTTCTGCTTGTATTGGGGATGTCACTGCAGAGCCTGTGCAGCAAATAGACCCAACAGGAACACAAGTGATATGCATCAGTGGCTCCAACTACAGTAGTTCAGCAACCTGGTGGTTTTAAATTGTACTTTAGAGGCTGCATTTTAAATGTGCAGAGCTGGGGAGATTCACTTGTGCCCTCTGAGTTTGTCAGTCTGAGACTCAAGCTACCTGTATGAAGATACAGCTGCAGAAAGGCTTCTGAACAGGGGCATGACTGCAATCGTGGGAGCAAGTGTTGGATACATTCCTCTGGGAGAAAAAACAGATGCACAATGTAACACAGACAGTATTGCTGTCAGCAGAGAAATATACCACAGGTTGTCCCTGGAATGACTTATTTATACTGAGCATAACCCCTACTAAGTTCATATTTCTTACACTAATTAATTGAATTACACTTGCTCCACAAGGCCAAATTGAATGAGGTACTTGCATTTAGATTTCTATCTAAAGAGAGCATCCTTCCCTGAGATTACAGCTTAAAAACAAAAGCCAGAAGCAGTAGGAGAAAGCAAAAATATATTTTCATTTTACAGAGGAAAACACAAGCAAATTAAATGGCTTCACTAAAGCCATCAGGAATTCTATGGCAAAGGCGGGACCCAACCCAGGTCTCCGGTGAAAGAACAGCTTTCAGTAAGACAGAGTTCCTTCCCAATTGATGTCATGCAGCTGTTTACCAATTTGGGATGAAAAAGAGTTTGCATGTTAATAGCTGGATAGGATTTATAGTTTAAGCAACATAAAAATGCATTTTCTTTCTGTACTTCTCTATAGGCTTAGTATATCTGGACAGCAATAGGGATTTTTTTTTTATATTGATTTCCTGTTGCAAGCTATACTAACGTGACAGGATTCCCAATCATGTAATATGTATATGTGAAATGGTGAGCATATGTGCTCACATTCATGTATCCTTGGATACAGATGGGAGGCAAACCTTTCACTGGTTTGAATTTGGCATCATAAAGCTCCCCTTCACCTGCCTTTAACACCATGCCTGCTCAGGGAGGACAAATCATTGAAGTTCGTATTAATTTTGAGAAGAAGTGAGACTACTAAAAATAAGATTTTAAAGTGATATTGGTGTGTCTAGTTTGCCTTGAAAATACTTGGGGTTGAGAGGTAGGTGCTTAGGTATTTGAAACTCTGTCCCTACTCACCTTTCAGAGTCCAGCCCCGCTGAAAGCAAGTGACTTCATATTCAGTGTGCTGCATGCTAACATCTCATGTTCAGCTTCTTTAGAAATACTTTTAATAATTATTATATTATTCTTATAAACATTTTTGTTCTTACAACTTTTCCACATGAAGCAGATCCATGGCTTTAGAGCCAGAGCCATGCAAGTGCTTGCCTGATGTGGAACTGGTGCTGTCAGTCCACAGTGCCACCCTGGTATCCCAGCTGGGGCAAACAGGGGTCAGAAAGCAGACATATCCAACAAGGAGACAGAAATATTTTGTCATTATTGACACAGAAATCAGGCTCTTCACGCAAAGCAGGTCCATGGATTTCCAATTTACACGTGTTACTTTATAATTAGTGCATTCTCATCCACCCTCCTCGTTCTCCCAAATGGTTCCTGTCCAGCAGAATACTTTCGTCCTTGAATTAATATTTATGTGTTATATCTGTAGTGTTTGCTGCTGAAGCCCATGTTACTAACACTGAGCTGTTTCCTTTGTCGAGTACAAAAAATGTCTTCTGAATGACAGCAATAATAGTCAGGATTTACTGCCAGACATTAATTTCCTATAATCTGAAAAATCTGTAGATAATTTTTATTAACTATTTTCTTCATGTGTAAATTACTAATGTGAACACAGTGTTGTTATGGCTATGTCAACAGCAAATGGTACTTGTAGCTGCTGCAGAGTATGACAGTGTACAATTACTACCATGTGGTACTGAATTAATTTACACAGTAATGTATAGGCTTTCCCAGCTTTCTCATCAAGTCAGTGGGATACTAGTCACGCATTAGAGTGTGAAGAAGAATATGCTGTGTGATTAAGGAAACATGCTAGAAAGCTGTAGTAGATCATAGATGAAGATCTTTAACATTGCTGGTCTGGAAGAGAGGAGTAGCTCTTGGAGCCCCCAGTCCTCCTCAGTGCAAAGTGCCCTGAGAAGACTGTAATCCCACCAACAGCCGCTAAATTCACTCAGGTCAAGAATGATTCCTCAATCACTTTGCTATTAATTTTGTCACATATCATAAAACGAAGGGGCCTCAGGTTCTCTGTGATCCTTCGCAGGTGGAAAGAAATGTCTTGTTTCATTAGAGTAAATGATCACTGTGATTCAAAAAAAATCCCCAAAACCCCAAAAAACCCCCAAAAAACCCCCAAAAAAACCAAAACAAACAAACAAAAACCAAAAACAGGGGGGGAAGTCCTCTCTGAAACAAAGAGATTTCTCGCTGCCTTTCTCAAAACAGCCTCTTAATAATGTTTGTTTTTTTAAATGAGCTATCATCTAATCTGGAAAGACTACTCAGTACTGAAAGCTCTGGTTACTTCTGCCCAGCTCACACTTCAGGCAAACATTTTTACTAAGGAGAAGGGAATTTGGGGTGAAATTTCAATTCTAGAGAGAATTGATGTCACCAGAGGAATAAGTAAGTACACATGTGCACAGAAAAGTGAGGGGAGGGTCTGTTTAGAGAAATTAGCTGAAAATTATCCCAAGCTTGAAAGTAGCTGAAGCAAAAAGTTTTTTTAAAAAACAGGAGTTCTTTGCAAGGTGACATGGAGTTACGGATGCAGTGTGAAAGAAATCCCCCACAGTATGCCTTGTAGCATTATAGATCAGGGAATTTAGAAACCAAGAAATGCATAAAAGTAATTCTTTTCTTTCCTGTCCACAGTCCTGTGAACTTCTTTGCATTTGGATGGCATTGCACGTGCAAACATGTGTCCTGCCTGTTCCACTGTCTGCAAAGAAAAGGTTCCACCCCCTTGCTGAGAGCTCATAATTAAAGCCACAGCAGCCTGAAGCGGTCACATCAATTATGAATTGATACTGCTCAGCAGCACAAGTCAGAGAAGATCTGGGGACAGAAATGAAGGAATTACGTTGGGCAGGAACAGCACAGAAGCTGAATTAAATGAGCAGCATAGTGAGGGGGCGATGCTTAGCATCCTGCATTATGGGAAGTCTCTGCACACTGTTTGTGATAGACGGGTGCCAACATCTAGCAAGGGACTCCCCGCCCTTCCCCAGGATCA
This sequence comes from Pterocles orientalis, assembly GCA_011057875.1. NCBI lineage: Eukaryota > Metazoa > Chordata > Aves > Pterocliformes > Pteroclidae > Pterocles > Pterocles orientalis. Next base: position 495,750 of record WKFP01014747.1, read on the forward strand.
GGGGAAGCAGACAGATAAAATGGCACATATACCTTTCTATTATCTTTTTGTAAAAGAGAATACATATGGCCATGGTCAAAAGTTGGCCCAAAATATGTTTGACCTGCTACCTGGGGATATCTCCCAGCTCCCTGAAGGAGCAGAGGCAGCTCTGCAGCCCCACACTCATCTCCAGACCCAGTGCCACCCTGTGCCTGGCCCCGGTCTCAGCGAGCTCCCGCCAGCAGGACAGCACGCTTGCCCTGGGAGGGCAGAACCCGCTGCTCTGCTAGCAGCTGCCACCAGGCACTTTTGGGTAGCAGTGGGCAGGAGACATCCCCTCTCAATTTCTCTTGAGAAAGCTGTTCTGATCTCACTGTATTTTTCCATTTTGGTAACAGTCTCTGTGAAAAAAATATGTTAAATACTTCCTGATTTTGTTTTATTTCCTCATAAAAATAACTCTAATTATACCAACTTTTCTTGGCATCAGTAAAATTAGAAAATATTGTAAGCACATATTGTTCATATTATGTAATTATTAGCAAGCTAATGAGCAATGAGCTGATTCGCTAACATAATCCTGAAGTACTGCTTTATTTGTTAACAGTATTTTTTCAAATCATCAGGCATAGCTTTTGCTGAACATTGTTGAAAGCTTTTATAATTTTTCTATATCAAAATGTGACATATTTACAAAAAATCTCAAACATACCATGATGTAAGCCCAAATGTCTCAGACTCATATTCTAATTATGAGCTAATCTAGTTTAACAGCCTCTTTTCCAACAATAGCTGGCAGCTGGTGTTTGGTCAAAGAGTGGAAGAAATAGGGGTATCACTGCGTGAGAATCCTTCTAAACAGTCTGTTAAACTGCAGAGAGACTTTCTGCAGTTTGCATCAGCATTTATTCAGTGGCTTTTTGTGGACATTTCTAACATGCCGCAGTCCCCGACAAGATCAGAATCAAAAATAAAGTTGGAAATAAAAGGTCACAAATATTACCATTTCTAAACAAAGCTGCTTTGAAACAATTTTTTTCAAAAGTAAAATTTCAGAATTCTGAAACATTTTTAAAGATTCTAAGCTGGTTATTTTTAAGCTTAGATGTTCTAAGATGAATGTTGTAGAGATCCTGATCAACAGACATTTTCAAAAAATTATTTATTTTCATTATGTTTCCAAGTGAAAATTATATTTCAATCCTTTGATTATTCTCTTCAAAATACAAATCCATTCATTGTAACTATATTTTTTAAAAACCTGAAAGCAACTATTTTCTGAATTGCTGTGGTTTGGCTGGTCTCAAATGAAGTTATTTTTATAACCATCTGTGCCGCCTTTGTTTTATGCCATGAAGTTTGGGTTTATGGTATTATAAGTGGGGATGCTATCGTTAGCTTCCAAAGCCCCCACTCCCCTTTGGAAATTGGCCTTTAATTGTGTTCACTAGCAAGGAGTTCCACAGCTTAGCCCAGCTGTGTTAAGAAGCATTCTCATTCATCCACTTAATGTTAAACACTTCTAAATTTTACTCATATTTCACTTTGAATTTACATGATGAAAAAAGGTAGGGATGACAGACCATATCCAATTAAATAACTGTGAAAAACATGAAATACTATGTTTTTTCCACCTTCTTACTGAGAAGTGTTCAATTATCAGCTATAAGATCTTGTATCTCAGGTCAGAAATAAAACTTCAAAACAAAAATGTTTGTGTAGAACAGAGCATCTCCTCCTCATTAGGTTGTGTGGAGCAATCCCAGCTCAGAGAGGTCCCTTTCTTGAGGGGGAACAAGGAGCAGCAGGTAGGGCACCTTTTCCCTCTTTTCCCCTTGCACAGTGCTAACCTCCAGCCCTGGGATGTGCTGCCTCTATAGAAAAATCATCCAAGAAGCTAGACACCCAAATCCTTCTTGTAAGGTGATGGTCTCAGTATCTTCCTCAGAGCCCCAGTTTCAGATGCAGTCCCATCCTTATCACATGGAAACTAAATCTGTGATTCCTGGTACTTTTGATCCAGTCTTCTCAAAACACACAATTATGTTCCTTCTTTCTGTCATGCCTGCCTCAATCAGTGCCTGCTTTCCTCTTTCCCCCCATCACAGGCAAGTCTTCCTCTGCATTTATTCCCTCTCCCTTTGGCTCACTTCTGTAGATCTTTTGCAGATCACACTCGACAGCCTCACTAGAAGATCACAATCTCTTGTATGCAAGAGCACATACCTTGTATCCCTAGCATTACTTTGATCTGTATAGGCTGTGGCATTGCCTTGAGCCCCATGCTCCCTCCCTGATACCCTCTGACCAGGGGGATTGCCACCACCGTGCCCCGTCTCACCTTTGAGGATCTCACATCTGATAGCAGTAAAACTGTCTTCAAAGACTTCGCTGCCAGCTTCCCAGCTGAGCTGGAGATGTTTCATGTACAGTCCTCACCTGAGGTGATCAGTTCACAAATCAGGAGGAGGGAACCAGCACGTGGAAGCCAGAGAAAATAGCTGTTAACTTGTCCCCCTCTGGAAAAATGTCACCATAGTTACCACAGATGCAGTCAATGATTTTACTTGCAATGTTGCTTCCCTGAAGGCAGAGAGGGGAAAGTTGAAAACATGGACAGTTTTCCTTTACATCTTCCAAGCAAAGCAAAAATTTCAGCAATAAGCACCCACTTCTGGATAATGGCTATATATTGGAGTTAGCCTTTTTAAAAGGGCACGCAGTGACAGGCCAAGGGGTAATGGATTTAAATTGGAAAAGGGCAAATTTAGACTAGATATAAGGAATAGATTCTTCACTGTGAGGGTGGTGAGACGCTGGCACAGGTTGCCCAGAGAAGCTGTGGATGCCCCATCCCTGGAGGGGTTCAAGGCCCGGCTGGATGAGGCTTTGAGCAACCTGGGCTTAGTGGGAGGTGTCCCTGCCCATGGCAGGGGGGTTGGAACTCAATGATCTCTAAGGTCCTTTCCTTTCTGTGGTTCTATGATTTATTTCAGAGAGACGTGTTACACAATAATTGCAAAACAGCAGCCTTTACTGGAGACCCATGTATGTCTCAGCACCAGGTGAACAGAGGCTCAGCTAAAGGTGATTTTTGAAATGGGCCAGATTAAGTCCTGGAATAATTGGGAGATATTTTTTCCCCCATTTAATTAGGCTGGAAGGAATGGAAGTGCATCAGCACTTCACTTGACTGGGCTCTGGAGCATATATACTACTGGCATTTGGTTTTTATCATTCAATATATTTTTACGGTGTCTGGGAAAAAAAAAAGAAATGAGGGTAATAGGAGTCATAAGGCATTGCAACATCTTAAATGTTTGTATTACAAGTTGATATGAATATATCCATAAAGATCTGTTCTTGGCTGGTTCTCCTCCCCTTTTTGGAAAAAAAAAGAATGCATTACATCAGCTGTATTTTGCATTAATTTCTGCTAGGATATTTTCCATCTACATGTAATTAAACAAGATATGAAAATAATAAGAGAGAAATAACAAACCAGTTACCTGTTGTGATTGCTGTGGAGTTTGTGTGTTCTGTCTGATATAATCTCCTTGCTCATTAATCATCTGAATCAGACATCAACGGAAAGGACCAGCCTTCCTCCCCAAAATAGCTGTTTTTCCTAACAAGAGAAACTTGTTTGTTTTCCCTGAGAAGGGACTAACTCACTAGTTCAAATTAAATAGCAGAAAGAGGACCTCTGTATGAAGCTTTTCAGTAGCAAAAGAGCAGGAAGAGCCATAAAGAATGTAACAAGTGAATTTTATCCCAAAGCCCAACATGGTATTGTAATTAATAGAAAACAGGATGGGCCAGATGCCCTCCCAGCTCTTTTGGTGTCACATCATTCCCAAAAAGACCTGCACAGGAGTCTGAACAAAGCTGACTCTGCCTAAAAGGCCTTCATTTAGCTCTCCCTCTCCCAAAGCTGAGGTCTGAGAGAAGTCGCTAGTTAGTTCTGAGTACAGGGGAAATGGCCCTGTGCCAATGCTCCTCCATGAGAAGCAGTGTCCTCTGCTGCTTCTCCTGCCTGGGTCCTGTAAGCAGGTGCTGGTGGATCTGCATATGCTTCGAGACAGCCCCTGATACAAGGAAAGGACAAGCTGGAAAGTCAAAGGTGCTAGCAAGTTAACCTGAGGCAAGTAAACTTTGGTGAAATTCTGAATTAATTTCATTTGTGATATGGAGGAGAATAAAGTGGAAAAGAAACTTGGCAATGGGAAAACAAAGTATTAGGGAGAAAAAAGGTAGCAGCTGAAGCAGCTACAGTCCAGCAGTTACCTGCCCTATGTTCAGATCCACAGTCAGCATATACATTCAGATTCCTTCAGACAATGGACATCCCTTTGTGTGAGGAAACGAGGGGAAGGCTGCTCCAGCACAATGTACGTGGAGACATTGCTGGATTCCCCACTGAGCATGTCAAATAAGTAGGCCCTGCTATTTTAGATCTAGTACATCCTCTCAGGATGTCATGCCTGGACACCTCAAGTGATGCTTGGTATTTGTATGTTTTTTCACCTCTCTAAACCACTGTCACCGGTCACAGCAGTGACTGGCTAATGCTGTGTTGGGAGTCAGGATGCACAAGGCTTCAATGGGAGGAAACAACCGCTGCCTCTGTCTTTCTTAAAGGCAGTAAAATCTTGTTCCCTTTCCAGGTTCAGCTTTTACCCCCAAACTCAGGATCAGTGCAGAAAGTGAATGTGCCTGCAAATTGCACAATTGTAACTAAGTGTGAATATTTTCTGCTATAATGTGCCTGCTGGAGGGTTGTTTATTTTTTATTTGTTGTTTGTTTTTTTCCCTTAGGGCTTATTATTTTTAAATTATGTCCTTGTATACAATCTCTTCAGAAGAACATAAATCAAAAGGAGGAGTAGATTGTTAGCCACAGTATGGCACCTCCAGTCAGGGTAGCCTGACCTCATAATGACATGTAAGGGTTGTACACAAATTTAAGGGGCTTGTACCCACAGCTTGAATTTAATGTCTTAAGGCATAAGTATTCTGAAGTATCCCTGAATAGAAAAATCAAAGACTAAATCTTCAAGCTGTTTAAGTGATATGCTCCCAGACAGGTAGGTTAGGCTCATTCAGAATATATGACTTCAAAACTTTAATAGGTAACAGTCTGCCACAGCACACATCACAACTGTGGCTGAAATGTAGTGTGGGTCTTTCAGTCTATAGAGAATTGCTACCATCTAGAGAGGGCAAAAGGACAATGAGATAGGATGGCCATCAGATAAGTCTATCCTTTGAGACCCTTTAGCTCAAAGATACTTTACAGGATATAGCCTAGCAGAGAGACATCATTTCACTGTCAAATATACTAATAGGATTGGCAAACAGAATAATTATTTTTAGGGGGAGAGGGGGCGGTTTCCAGACCACCATGAGTATGACATGACCTTTGCCAAATCTGTAAGGGCTCAATGAAAAATGAAAGTGGGTGATATCTCAGGAAAGCATGCAAAAAAATCCCTCTTTTCTGTTGTTTTTGACTTGCATTTAAAAGATGCACCAGAACAGCCATAGAAATAAATGTTCATTTAAATTGGTTCAGTTGGTTTGATGGCATTACAGGGTTCATGGATAAGGGAAGAGCAACTGATGTCATCTACCTGAACTTGTGCAAAGCTTTTGACACTGTCCTGCATTACATCATTGTCTCTAAATTGGAGGGACATGGATTTGACAGATGGATCACTCAGTTGATAAGGAATTGGCTGGATGGTCACACTCTAAGAGTTGTGGTCAGCAATTCCATGTCCAAGTGGAGACCACTGGTGAGTGGTGTTCTGCAGGGGTCGGTACTGGGACTGATGTTGTTTAACATCTCTCTGGGCAATGTGGACCGTGGGATCAAGTGTACCCTTAGCAAGTTTGGCAATGACACCAAACTGTGTGGTGCAGTTGACAAGCTGGAGGGAAGGGACCAGAGGGGCCTGGACAGGCTTGAGAGGTGGGCCCATGCCAACCTCATGAAGTACAACAAGGCCAAGTGCAAGGTCCTGCACCTGGGTCAGGGCAATCCCAAGTACAAATACAGGCTGGGAGGAGAATGGATTGAGAGCAGCCCTGAGGAGAAGGACTTGGGGGATGCTGGTTGATGAGAAGTTCAACATGAGCCGGCAGTGTGCGCTTGCAGCCCAGAAAGCCAACCATGTCCTGGGCTGTATCAAAAGAACTGTGACCAGCAGGTTGAGGGAGGTGATTCTTCCCCTCTACTCTGCTCTCGTGAGACCCCACCTGGAGTACTGCATCCAGCTCTGGAGTCCTCTGAACAGGAAAGACATGGACCTGCTGGAGCAGAGGAGAGCAACAAAGATGGTCAGAGAGCTGGAGCACCTCCCATATGAGGACAGGCTGTTCAACCTGGAGAAGAGGGGGTTCCGGGGAGACCTTATAGCAGCCTTCCAGGACTTAAAGGGGGCTACAGGAGAGATGGGGAAACAGTCTTTATCAGGGAGTGTTGTGACAGAACGAGGGGTATTGGTTTTAAGGTGAAAGAGGGTAGATTTAGATTAGATATTAGGAGGAAGTTTTTTCCTGTGAGAGTGGTGAGGCACTGGCACAGGTTGCCCAGAGAAGCTGTGGATGCCCCATCCCTGGAGGGTTCAAGGCCAGGCTGGATGAGGCTTTGAGCAACCTGATCTAGTGGAAGCTGTCCCTGCCCATAGCAGGGGGCTTGGAACTAGATGCTGTTTAAGGTGCCTTCCAACCCGAACCTTTCTATGATTCTCTATGATTCTCTGAGCCAGGCAAACTTCACATGTGTTAATCTCCCCACCCAAGGAGATCTCAACTAATCTAATGAATGCACATAATGATTCTTCCTTTGTCTAACAAGCCATTTATGCAAGAACAATATGAATTTGAAACACTAACCTAATCTCCTCCAGCAGCAATAGGAGTTATGTCAGGTTGTCTGTATGCAAGACCTAATTGCTGGCTGTTGTTTCTTTCAGCAACCAAACCATTTTCATGAACTTCTGCTTTCTGCAATGAGTCTCCTGTAATTAAGCCATTTTTTCATATATTTTGCATTGAACTTAAATGCAGATCAGTTGAAGCAGGCTTTGTCTCCAAATTAGCATCATATGGACAAAAGCTACATGTCTTTGTGTTGCTGAAAGTAGTTATTACCAATCTATCATCAGCCAGCCCATTTCCAAAGTGCAAAGGACTATTTCTGCTTTTCTTCTCACTATTCCTATTCAGATAGGAGCAGTTTTCAAATTAATTTGTAATGGTATGTATTACTGTATTAGTTGGCCTAAACATGGATCCCCTCTCTGGCTTCTTTGCGCTAGTCTAGTGGCACAGCAATACTACAAAACTGACCTAGTACAGAAGGCCTGAAGGGTCTGGAGGAGGGTATATTTCAACAATCCACGTGGATGTAAACAGCTTGCCAAAGAAGTGGTAGGGACAAGACTCAGGTGGCAGTATACCAACTGTGTTTATTACACTTAGGTAAAGTGTAATGCAAACTGAAAATTTCATTACTTTTTAGGGAAATAAATGGTCTTCATGTTATTTGTTCATTACTTTTGAGTCATTGAGACTTAAAAGAAAAGACTCTTGAAAAAATTTTTGATGCAGTAAGGTGGAGACTAAAGAATTGAAGTAGGCGGGCCAGAAAGAGAGCTGTGACATGTCTTGCAGAAAAGAGAGGCATAAGCGTGTTCACATCTCTCCTGTTGTGTATGGGTAAGGTGGAAGGGAAGGTGCTCATGGCTCCTGCTCAAGATACTGTAACTCTTTGTGCAGTGGAGGCATGGGTGTCTCTAGGTTAGTTTGGTTGGGTTTGCAAGCTACAAGTGGCCTATAGGCTGCCCGTTGAAGAGGTCATTTCAAGACTTTCTGTTTATTCTTGAGTGCTAGGAACTTACTGACTATCTGAGTAGGATACTCTTGATTTTCTGTATTGCTTTTTCTTATTCCAAGCAAATCCCAGTTGACTGGACCTCTATAGCTCAGATCTTCAAACTTCAAGTATATTTTAAAGCTTTGCTGGATTGAAGATAAAGGCAAGGATGAGTTTACCCTACAGAATTAGACAGACATGAAGTGTATTCTTGCTATTGTAAATCTGACCTGTCATCTACTACTAAAAAAACCCTCCACTTCATAAGCATATGTATTTTATTATACAAAGCCTGCACTGAGGAGACAGAAAGGGCATACTAGTGGGTGTCAGTATTATAATGAACATAATTAATTTGAAAATGTATCAAGAGCAGTGTTAAGCTAGATAGTCACCAAAAAAGTGAATCATACTGCTCTCTGTCTTTCATTGCAGAGCTGTAAAAATAAATGTAATGTTGCCCAAAACCAACTTCTGTCTTTACTTGCAGCCTTTCTCTTTGTCATGCAAAATTTAATATACTTAGTATTTCAGATGCTGAAATTTTGATATCACTACCAGCATTCAGATTTTCATGGGTTTTCATTTAAGGCTCTTTCTTTCCGTACCTGCTCATTTTTAGATTTTCTAGCAGCCTTGAATGGAAGTGTGAAAACAGTATCAGTTAAAAGACTGCATTTATAAACACTATATCTTTGGTATTATAAGCCATACAGATATCCTGTGACTTTAATTACATATAAAAACCAGTCCCTCCAAAGTACAGAAATCTCATCACATACTACAGCTGCATGACGGAAGTGTTTGTGTTGCTTTTTCAAATAGGTAGACTGATATCTTAGCAAAAGGTGTAATAACATTCAAGATAAAGGCTTTGAAGAGCTCCATTCTGAGGGATTGCTATTTTTCATGCTGTTAAAATTACTTTTAATCAATTACTTCAGTATTTATTTGTTCATACCAAAAAATAGTCCTGGGGACACTGATAATCTACTTATTTGGAAAAACGTGTTTAACAAAATGTACCTCTCAGAAATAAGCCCTTTATAAAATCTTGAAATATTCAGTACAGAGAAACACCCAAATCCCCTAGAATTCACTGGAAAGAATATAGTGAATTTCAATAGGCTTTTGTTGATTAAGCAATTGTGGAGGTAAATACTTTCTATCACCACAAAAGCTCTGCTTCCTTTCTTTGTAAGAACAGCGTGATTAGAAATGGAAAAATTGCAGAGTACATCAAGCAAAATCCTTCATTAATAGCCTATAGAGTCCATTAAAAGAATTAAGTCCAAGAAATTTTAAACTGACAATGAAAGCAAGATAGCAAAACTGAAAAATGTGTAGCATTTAAGTGAGATGAGGCCCATGCCGGTCCCTGTGAAGAATCTTTATTCCATTTATTCAGAGCTTTTCTCTGCCCATCCTCTGGCATGCTAACCTGCAAGTCACTTTTGTATTGGTTGATGTATTTATTTTTTTACTATATTAGGCATTCACTTTAAATACTCAGAATCGCTTTAATAACTGATAAGAAAAGTCATTATCAGCTGATGATGTGCTCTCCAGACAGAACTGTGCCAGAATCGTGTCTGATGGCAGCAGCCCCGAGCAGCATACCTAAGCATGATTTCTTGTCCAGCCATAAAGATAGGACAGTCACCTCAGAGGTGACATGGTAAAAATAGGGCTTAGTACAACATTTTCATTCTGGGTAATAGTAAAGTCAATATTAAAATGTTGCTATTTTCATTCTCCTCTGCAAGATTCTCCAGCAAATTGTCCAGAAAATATTTTCCTCTCCCTCCAAAGTATTTTTAAAGTTCTAGATTGTTGTGTACCTCTCCTATACTTCAATCCTGTACATTTTTTCCTAAATAGTTCCCAGCGGAGAGAGGCTACTCCACAACCTACAAATGAGCTCCCCTTTTCTATAGACCACTGTTCTGATACTTGACATGACATCAGCAGATACAGAAAATCTATCCTTTCAGTGCAGTGTCTGATATGTACAAATACTTTTTTTTCAAATTATTTCTCAGTTCTTTAGCATCCATAAAAATATTTCTTCTATGTGTATCATTTTTCTCTGCACAAGTTAAATTAATCTTTTCTTTCTTACGCGATTTAACTAATATCTCATTGAACTGCAAACATTATTGTAGATAAACCATAGCGAGGTCATTTGGTTAAAAGCAGAAAATATGATCTTTGATAGTATCTAGCACATTATTTCACAGGAGTTCCTTGTCCATGGTGCACTGGACTCAGTTTTGTTTAACATTGTCAGTTGTGGTTGTTCACATGCTTTGCTGATTTTTTTCTAGGTACACGAAAATGAAGACTGCGACCAATATCTATATTTTCAATCTTGCATTGGCAGATGCCCTAGCAACAAGTACTCTGCCGTTCCAGAGTGTGAATTACTTGATGGGAACATGGCCATTTGGTACAATCCTTTGTAAAATCGTTATATCCATAGACTACTACAATATGTTCACCAGTATCTTTACACTCTGTACCATGAGTGTGGATCGCTATGTGGCTGTTTGCCACCCAGTTAAGGCCCTTGATTTCCGAACACCCAGAAATGCCAAAATTGTCAATGTCTGCAACTGGATTCTTTCTTCTGCCATTGGCCTGCCAGTTATGTTCATGGCAACTACTAAATACAGACATGGTAAGTCTGGCTTTCATTCCTAAATATTTAGATGTTTAAACTCCTTTCTGCATTGTTTCACTTTATTGTAGAGGCGTTGAATTGACTTCTGACCTCCAACCTGTATAAAGCGGGTGTCAGTGCAAATGGACCCATTCAGCAGGTTTGCATCTGGCCGTAGCTGACTGGACACAGCACTGCACATGTTCTGCCCTTTACAATAGGCAGCTCCAGCTCCTTCTGTGGGTCTGTGCGAGTCTCACTGCCCCACACAGTTACTGTAGTATTTGGAAAAGCACCTGCCTTCTGCTGTGGGGCGGTTATGGACTCTCTTAGAGCACAAAAGCCTGTGCATTACTTAGGATATTCCCACGGAAGTTGACAGTTATAGATAGTTTGTACCTAGTCTGGCAGGATGTGATACAAAGGAAAGAGTATATTCTGGACCACTGGCACTCAAAGACCGTCCATGAAGTGACAGCATCTCAACATAAATCCAAACCCTCTGTTGTGCACAGTTAACAAGTGTTGTGTCATCTCCTTCCCAATTGCCCTGAAATGCCCAAACTCTCAGGAGATAAGGTGGTTAAACCATCTCTCTTTTTTTTGCCAAGTTTTATACTGAAAGTGAAAATTAGTCAAAGTTCAAGCATTTATGATAATTCATCTCTTTTTCTTGTCCAATATGCACACCAAGCCATAAAATGCGAAAGAGAACACATTATTTCAGTTTTGTTTTTCTGACTGATGTTTCATACATGTTTTGCAGCACTGTTTCCTGTCACAGTGTTTGTGCCAATGACAGGTCACAGATTGCTTCCTTTTAGCAGTTTACTTAGTAAAACTTCCTGCATTTTCTGATGATATTTAACAAAAAAAAAAAAGGTTTAAAGAAAAGTAAATGAAAAACTCACCCACTTGTTCTTCTCTGCTGTTTTCTTTCTTCTCTAGGCTCCATTGACTGCACACTTACGTTCTCCCACCCTGCTTGGTACTGGGAGAACCTCCTGAAAATATGTGTGTTCATCTTTGCCTTCATCATGCCAGTCCTAATCATTACCGTGTGCTATGGGCTGATGATTTTACGCCTAAAGAGTGTGCGCATGTTATCTGGCTCCAAAGAGAAAGACAGGAACCTGCGAAGAATCACGAGGATGGTTCTTGTAGTGGTGGCAGTGTTTATCATCTGCTGGACTCCCATCCACATTTATGTCATCGTTAAAGCCCTGGTCAACATCCCAGAAACTACTTTCCAGACTGTTTCCTGGCACTTCTGTATTGCTCTAGGATATACAAATAGCTGCCTTAATCCAGTTCTTTATGCATTTCTAGATGAGAATTTCAAAAGGTGTTTCAGAGAGTTCTGCATCCCCACTTCCTCAACCATTGAGCAGCAAAACTCCACCCGAGTCCGACAGAACACTCGTGACCACGCTTCCACTGCCAACACTGTGGACAGGACTAACCATCAGGTATGACTAGCAGTGGAGATGTCATCTCTGGATGCAGGCCTCCCGCATGGAGATGACATGTATTCTGAAGTTACGGTTTATGCTGATTTGTAGCTATTTGAAGGTCTAAACACCTTCAAGGGTATATTTGAAACTGGTGTACACATACACAGAGACCCCAGTCCTGCATGGACAGTTTTTCTGTCCTCTAGGTGATGCTCAGAAGCTGAGGGATTTCAGAGATATCTTGTATGAGCAGGTCCAGCGTTCATGCACATACACAGCATGCAAAACAGTGCTTCATTTTCAGGATGTTGACAATAGGTGATTGCTTTAGAAACAACTGGAGAATAATCACACATTTCTCTATTCATGCTCTTTGTCTGCCGAGGGAGACTGGAGTGGGACTATATGTATATATATATATCTTCTTCTCCCATTGCAAGGGGGAATAAAAAAGAGAAGAAACAGTGCTTGTACACTTTCGGTTGATGTACAAAAAAGGCCTGCCTGGCCTTGTTTGTACCAGAAGACATGCCAGTAGACAAAGGCTTATCTACATGCAACTCTTGTATCAGATAATTATCTGTTTTAGCTAGGGTAGTTTTTGAGATATATATATATATACACTTATATATACACATGTCAGAACAGCATAGAATATTTTAGTTGGAAGGGACCTACAACGATCATCTAGTCCAACTGTTAAGGAGTATTGTGCCATTTTGCCATTGAAGGTATACTGAGGATATACCTTTTGCATGTAGTAAGAGGTAAGAATTTTATGGCACAGCAGATACCAAGAGAAATAGATATTTTTTAAATTATTATTCAGGCTAATTTTGCCTAGCTTTTGCAAGGAAGCTGGTTTTTTACATGTTCAACATGCATGTTCTTATGATTAGTTCTAAGAATTTCCATTCCACATCCCTCACTTAACATCAAGCAAAACGTGGAGGCAAATCTTAACATCCATGAAATTAACTCGTGCGCATCACAAGCTCTAGAAAAAATTTGACTTGTCTCTGTAATTAATTAAAAAGAAGAACAAAAGTCACAAGCCTAGTTCATGCCTTGCCATATCAGCTTTCAGCAATATACGTAGGGTGCTCCTGCACCAGTTTCTCAGTGCTGCCACTTCAGCCACAAGCTAGCTGCCTCCTTAAGGTGCAGAAGTCAATAGCTTCTTGCGAAAGCAATCACATAGCTGTCACTCAGCTGCTGCCAGAAAGCCCAGATCAGAACATTACTGTCTCCAAACAGACAATATGGTCATCGCACCAGAAGAGAGGAGGAGGGAGCAGGCTGAAGGGAGAAGGGGAAGCTTTATTAAGCATCTGCAGATGATGTTGCATTTCACCAGCATTTGATTCCTACATGCAAAACTGTGGCCTGTGAAATGAGTTATCAACAGCTCAGTTTTACACACACTTTGGTGGTGGAGCAGAACTGCCAAGCTCGGCATAGGTGTGTACATACATGTATATATGTGTAGTATTTAGTAGGTGTACCAAAAGTTTATTAGACAGATTCAGCTGTTAATAATACATTTGTAACCCTCAGTGGAGTCAATTTTGTGCATGTGTCTGACAACAGGATTGTATCTATATCTGGTACAATTCCAGCTTTTACAATGCAGTGTGCATGCACACATTTTCTACATGTAGTTATGTTTCTTTATATTATTTTTAGGAGAGCCATAGCCTTCTGAACTTCTACCCTTAGCAAAGATTGATGTGATGCTTACTGCCCAGAGGCTGAGTGAAATAAAATCTATTTCCCTGGGCACTGAGCAAGCACAGAACAGAAGATGATCCTTCCTGCAAAGGTCTTTCCGCCTACACCAACAAGGAAGAGAGCCAGCAGAGGCAGGGAGAGACCAAGCAAGCAAAGTGAGCTGTGTAGTGGCAATAAGGAGGAAGCTAGTCCCATAGCTGGGTTCTTGGTTGATTGGGGTTTTTTCCCATTTAGGGAATAGCAATGGAATCAGTTAAGAGATAAAACACATGTAAAGAGAAGGGGAAGATGCTGAAGGGGAAGAAGGGAGGTGACAGGAAGAGCGCGGAGGAGGGAGGGGAACATCAGGAGTGAGGTCAGAATGTGATAGTATGGAAAAATGAAGCAAAGAGACAATATGCAGGGAACTAAAAAAGGGTATGCAGAACTGTAAGAAATTGTGTGACTATCCAGTTTTGACTACTTCTGTAGTCTTCCTAGCAACTAGCTATCCGTTTTCCCCAGGGCTGGGGAGAAGGCGACAGCATTTGGAAACTCATGTCCTCATAGATGTGTGGATAGGTCTCTTTGCATGGTCAGGTATTCAAAAGAATTTGAAGTGGCTATAAACGGGCCCAATTTCTCTTCCATTACCACCATCCCAGCAGTCCTTGCTTTGGCAGCTGCTGCTGCCGCCACAGGTTTATTTCTGCAAGACGTGCTCGCTGGATGCTGCCCTCAGCCTTCTCACTGCCGTGCTCCCTGGAGTACAGCACACCAGCTATCATATGCAGTCTTTCTCACTCTCCACAAAACCTATAGAATACATTCACACCAAGCCATGTTCAAACTTCAATATTAAGCTTAATTTGTTTTCTTTCTCCAGAAAATGTTTCTGTAAGAAACAACATTTTTGTTGTATGCTACTGTCAGAATGACAGACAAGGTTGTAGGAATAATCTACACTAAAAAGGTTCTCTGGGATAGTACTTATAAGTATGACATTGAGGTTTTTTTATTATTATTTTTTAAAAATCCCTAGGGTGAATGTAGCTTTTCCTCTCAGAAAAGAAAAAAGAAAGAAAAGTAATTAAAGAAACCCAAACAAACCACTGTTTGCTCAAACAGGGAGCTTTTTTAAGTTCTATTGACAGGACATCCTTTTCACCAGTAAGTGCTTTCTGTAGAAGAAAGTCTAGCAAGTATATCTGTATTGATCTAAGTATACTGACAAGCTCTTTCTTGTATAGACGAGGCCTTGGAGAGCATTTGGTGTGAATTCTAATTGAAAAGCTGTATAGTACTTGGCACAGTTCAAGTCATTTTTGAAGAAACAGACGTTCTACAAGTTGCTTTTTTTCCAAGTGAGAATTCTTCACTCCTGCTAAAGTTAATGAGAACTGCAAGCGCCCAAACGGCTTAGGGCCACACACTCTTAAAGCACCTAAAAAGCAGCATTCACTGGAGGAAGGAACCGCTGTGTTTTCTATCAGTGCAAAAGCAGTAACAGGAAACATCACAAATATTCATATTATTCCGAGTTAAGAATGCTCCTTGGCATTACCAAAAAGATCTAGATTATGAGTTTGATTATTGTTTCATTAGAATTTACAAAAAGTGGTAGAGCAGAACAAGCTCAAAACTCCTCCAGAAGTACAGCTTCTTTCAAATGCAGAGTGGCATCTGATCTATAACACTGATGGTGTGAGCATTTATAACCATAGTACATGCTCAGTACACCATAGTTCTGAGAGAGAAAGACAGTGGCTAGTCAGACACGCAAAAACTAGAAGTGCTCTAAGACTGAAATGTTTCACGTCTTGGAGAGGTGGAGGAAGCAAGTGGTATCCTGTGTTACACCCAGCTAACTGCAGTAAAAAGGGTAGGTCACCTTTGTTCCTTTGTTTGTGGAGTTGTCTCACTTTAATTTTCAAGCACGCATATGCAATCTTATAAGTGCACTTGCATGAAGAGTTAAAACAAGAGTAAGCATGATGGAATTCTGCAATAACTGTTTGCAAACTTTTCTCTGTGTGACCCAATATTGGTAGAGAATGGTAATAAAGCACCAAATACTATCTTTTGCAAATTGCTGATTTTTTTTTTCTGTCATTGACATAACAAAAACCTTGACAAATATTTTGAAGAAGCTTTTACTTCAGATGTGCAGAGACTCTCTACCTTCATTTATCTCCTAGTTTTAAAAAAGTTTGAATATTTTTTAAAATTTAAAATTAATTGGTAATTTTTTTCCTGAAAAGTATATTTTCCAAATATCTTCTATTTTTTGCTAATATCTATCTGTTAATAACAAAAAATCCTAGATACCCAGAAAAATAGGTTATTAATAATTACAGAAATCTGAGAAATCAAATTTTCAGAGAGTTTCTTTGTGACCCATTGAAGTTTTTATAGCAGCCTCATCTGAACGCATCCAAGGAACTAGGCAAATTATGTACAGGCACATTTTCAGGACTGTTTAGTCATCGTATATAGCTATTTTTTGTATTTTTAGTTTCTGATGCTTTCTCCTTAACCACTGAAGTGTCTGAATGCTATAATGGAAGCTGTAATCCACCTCATATGTTGAAAATAAGGTCTCAGATATGTTCAGTAACCAGAAGCACTGGTATTTGTGCTCAGCCCTGAAAGCTTTGCCCTTATTGCTTGGATTGACAGCCACAGGTAGAAATAAAAAGGATATTGGAGTAAAGAAAAATATTTTCAAGCTGAAACAAGGAAAATTTGAAAGCTAGTTTTACTTTGATGAGATAAATGAAGAAAGTACTTTCTTACATTTTAATTTTCCCAGTGCTAGATGACAGATACAAACAAATACCCATTCTGTGATTCTGTGATAAATATGTGGGAATGCTGGGGAGTCCTGTGCAGAAACACAACAACAGCTAGGCAGATTCTGTATCTGCAAACCTTGTCAGATTCACATCTACCTGTGTTAATAGCAAACGGCCTTTCTCTGCATTTGTAGAAAATGGACATAATGTCCTTTGTAAATAATATTGTACTTCAATAATAAAGTATTGGTTTCATATAAAGTCCTTTTCTGGCAAGATAGTGATATCTGTGAAAAGATTGTCTAAATTCAATAGATCCTTGAAAACAGACTTTCTTTTGTAGCTGATTTGCACTGACGTGGGCCCTTTGTGAATCTGTTAGGTAGCAGAGAAAACAGAATGTGTTTGTCAAACTGTTTTGTGAAAGGTAAAAAGAATAAGCTGTACTATGAGGACCAGAACTAATTAGATGGCTTCTAAGGTTGCCTGTGTTTGTGGCATTCCTTAAACTGTGAATTAGAATGAACAAGGAACAAAATATTTCCGTTTTTTGCTTAATAAATTAGAAAAAGTTTATTGGCAAAAAAAATAATTTCTTATGTCTAATCCATAAAGATAAGTGTATATTGACTTCAAAATTCATTTCTGGATCTAGGCTTCTCCAAAATCCAGGGACATTCACATTTAAGATCAGGTCAGTTTCTGCCCAAAAGGAGCTGAGGAGAAATATTCCCAACACAAAATAAAGAACATCTCTAAATATAGCATGTTAAATTGAAGCAGCATTTGAGTTATGTTGTGGCCTTGGAGAAACTCCTCTCCAAATCAGAAATCCTAACTGCCTTCACTCTGCTGAGTGTGCTTAGAAAGCAAACAATTCAATTAGAAGATGCACTGCTCTTCTCCCTGCCCCAAAACCCTTTCCCATCTGCTGTTACTTTTGCAGGAGCATGCTCCCTCTCTTTTCTCAGTCAGGCTTCATCTAGGACTCTGCTTTCCGTACCGTAAACCCTGTGTTCGCAGTGTCTCCCACCCTGTTTTCAACAGGGCCTAGTGCTGCAAGGCAACATCTGCTGGGCAGTAAAAAGAGTTCCAGATTTTCACGGCGTGCTATACAGTAAGCAGGTTTGCTTGATGAAAACCTCTGTAGTGCTGTTGTGCCTGTATGCAAATGGGACTTAAGGTGGATACTGAGGGCACAGAGGGCTAAGAGGTTGTTGGGTTTGATTACTGATGGAAGTTCATCTCACACAGAATTTAAACTAGACTTTAACTGCGAATCCAAAAGTTAGCGGATGTACTGATGTGAGCACGGAAGGTATCATCTGAAATACTAACTCTCCTGCAATTGCTGCCAAAAGAATAGAGGGAGGAAGTAAAATCCTTCCATACTTGTGACATTCATAGAGGGTTTTCCTCTAGAAAGAGAACTGGCTTGGTATGAAATGTATTCTAATGTGTTCTAATTCAAATTTCAGATCTACTAACATTTCTTTGTCTTTAAAGGTGAGAGCTGAAACTTTTTCTGTGATCATTCCTTCTGCCTGTTCTGCTTTATTGCAAAGGCATAGTCTTGCCTTACTGTCTGGGCTACCGGCTTTATATGGCAGGACAGTAGCTGCTAATGAAACAAAATTCCTCTAAAAAAAAAAAATCCCACACAGGCAAACACACACACAATCTTGTGGGTGGGAAGCAATCAAGTAATTGTTCACTGTATTTGCAATTTTTTTCCTTTCAGTTGGAACTTCAAGAAGCTGAAACCACTCCACTGCCGTGACAGGGTGCCCTGCCGCATAGCTCTCAAAGCAATCACACACCAGTGCCACAGTGTGTCTGGGCAGGATGCTATGGGAATGTGTAGCATACACTTTCCCTCAAAATAAAAACACCACAGAGGAAAGTGCCTGCTTTTCCAGTCTGTCAAAAATTGCTTCTGCAGCATTTCTACATTGCACATAACAGAAGCATGAAAGTTAACAGCAAGCACAGGCTCCGGTGTTCAAAACAGTCGTGTTTCCCAGGAATACATACATCAGTCTCAAACAAAGCTACGATACCTGTAGTAATCTGACATGCTCTTGACAAGTTACAGTGGTGTTAAATGGGTTGGAAACAAAAAATTCAAAGGCTAGATTACTATAGTTTGAAAAATGAAGGTGATCTTTTAATGATGGGCAATAAGGGGAAGTGAAGTTGTAATACTGTTGGGTGCTCGATTTAATACTTATTTGTAGAGGTGTTTTCTGTGCGGGTTATTTGTGTGCTGAAGTATCACAAGATAATCTGGAATAACACATTTGCAGTTCAAGAGGTCTTCTCTTACGAGGATTGCATGTTTCACAATTTCAAAGGGAAAACATTTGTTTCAGTGCTCATTTAAGAAAAAAAAAAAAAACCAAACTTCCAAGCTTCCTCTTTCTGCTTCTATTTCTCACATAAAATATAGACTTTAAATTCAAAACAATAAGCTGCTTCTAAAAGATATGAGGAAACAAAAGTATTCCATGATGTTATTGACTGTTGAATGATCCCCAAAGAGCATAGACTTCTATTAATATAAATTTCAGTGTGAACAGAAATCTAGTGATAAGCCTGTCAGCTCTAGCACAGGCTGATGACGACTTCTATTTCAACTCGTTTCTCAAATTTCCACTGCCCTGTCAGCAATGCTTTGAATTTGTATGTCATTGAGAGTCCCTGTGTAAAGTGCTTGAAACAGTTAATGCATTAGCTCTTTAAAAAAAATGTTACTTTTCTCTGCAAATCTAATTTTTTTCTTAACCAAACCCATAATATGTTTGTTTTTGTAACTAACGTAGTACAGATTGCATCTTCATTTTGTATTAGCTCCTAAAACACATTAAGATTTATGAAAGAAATACTGTACTGAAGTAAATGCCACCTTAGCTGTTTTCTAGTATAAAAAATAGAAATATCCATGTAGATAATCTGTGGTGCAATGGTATTTTCTAGCCATTGTTTGTTACTTGCTTTGTAAATAAATCATCAGTAGTTAACCAGAGGAAAATGTACTTTGGTGAAGTCAAGTGTATTCTAAAATACAGCTCTATGGAACAGGGTTTTTCTTATTTTTATTTCTGCAGACAAAATGTATGTCTTATTTTCATTGTTAAAATCTATGTAACAGTACACTTTTAATGTGAAATTGTTTGTTTCTGCCATGGACTGCATAATAAAGATTGAAGGCCAAATCCGTGCAAGTTTTAAATTAAGTAATATTTGAGTTTTGTCAGCGAGTTACAGCTAAATATGTAGCCCTTTTTTCAGCAGAATATGAAACTAGATATAGCAAAAGTGCCTTATTTTTTTTTCCTTTTTCTGTTGAGAATTCCACTGTGCTATCATAAAGATTTAATATTTAATTTTGTATTAGTTTAGCGGAATCTCCTCCTAGTCACCATTAAAGTTTAAACCAGAGTCATGACCAACCTACGAGATTTTACATCTAATTTTTAAATAGCATAAGATAGACACTTGGAAGAATTGGACATACTGTTTTGCACTGTACAGCAATTGTATTTAGATAACAAGAAGAACACAGAATACACCAGAAATGCAAATAGACTAGCATCATATGACATCATGACTATCCGACAGGTTCTGAGTAGTCTGCCATGCTCGCATACAACCACCTCACAAAACTGAAATACATTGAATGACCACTTGAAAAGTCTTAACTGATAAATCAGAAATATGTTTAATTAAACCTAAAATCATAGTTTCATGACTAGTCATAAGTTCATCAGCTTTCACAGAATTTACATAATTAATGGAAACCATTATTTTGTATTTAGAATAAAATGAAGCTCATAGGCAAAATACTATGACTTGCCAACAGACAGCCTAATATTTTTAAAGACGTTTTAGGTTTCTATAGTCCAATAATTAATTGACCAACCTGACTGTAAATATTTTTGGCAGTAATAATGTTGTTGCAGCCTTGATGGTCTAAGGATATGAGGAAGTAAATTTTATTAGCAGAGCATTAGTGAAAATAAATAAAATGCCTGTTTTTTTCCGGAAGGCATGAATGTTCTTTGGTAGTGCTTTGCATAAGTAGGATATTATTACACAACTTCTGTGCCTTCATTTTAAACCTTTAATAAAAAGGTTTGTGTTTCTTGTATATATACTGTATTCTAATACATGTTCATGCCATATATTGATAGCTCAGCTTTAAAAAATGCCATGCAATCAACCCATAGCAACATGATTGCCTCAGAGGTTCTCAGATTAATTATCTGATTGCTTTAAATAATATGTTCTAATTTTTTTATTTCAAAAAAGGGGAAATCTCAGTAGTTCACTATTAAAAAAAATTTAAAAGCTTATGGGCAGAATTCAGTTTTGATCCAAACTGCACATGGCTGCTGTGCTGAGCACTCGCTGTACAGGCCAGGAGCCAGCCAGCGCAGGAGCCTGTCTCTGCAACAGAAAGACAGAGGGAGCAGGGGGAGACTTCCCCTTTCCAGCTTCTGGCAGACAGATGCTTCCCAGGCTCTTTCCTATTGAATTAAACACTGGAACGAGGTTGCCTGTACCACTAAACCCAGAGGCAGGGTAGAGGCTGGTGCTACTGGCTGATTCCTGGATCCCTGGTGACCTGCCTGCTCCTGTACAATTTTGGAGGCTAAAAGAATTACTAGCTTAAATGCAAGCTGTTTTGTCCCAGTGGGTGTCCTTGTCCCAGAAATGTTACTGGGCACATATTGTGGAAGTATTCATCCTTTTCAAAAGACTTTAGTGACTTGTACTTTATGGAGTGATTGGGCAAATTCCTCAATCTGTAAATTGATAGAGGTTGTTACCTAAAAAATCCTCTAGCAAGGAACCCGATGGTTGAGCTGTGCTAAAATATTCTTGTTTTGCTGATTTTAGAAGTTCTACCAGATATTTTATCTGGGCATATTTCCTATATCTGGAAAAAAAAAAACCACAACAGTGGATAATGGCTATTCAGTATGACATTTTAGAAAAACGACATGACTATGACTATTCAGTAAGGAATAGTCATGACTATTTTTGTTCTCATCTTCATGCCAGTCATGATTTCAGAGATTTTATTGCATAACTCCTCAGTTGTTTCTTCCCTAGCATACTTGTTGCCATTTTGAACACTCTTGAGCACTGTATGGATGCTTTCAGGGGATTTCCCACAATGACCCTTAAGATCTTTTGCCTGATCAGTAGCAATTAATTTGCAATCCACTGTTGCACATGTGGTTGGGATTTTTTTCTCAGCAAACACACATTATTTTGTATGTATCAGCTTTGCATGCCATCCATCATTTGATCGCCCAGTTACCCAATACTACGAGCTCTTTGGCACACCTGATATAGTTTTGACTGTGTATTTTTATAAGCACTGTTACTTCACTACAGGCCTCTCCTACATGAAACATTTGACAAAATGGAACAGCAACTTTCTAGGACATCACTGGAAACCTTCCTTCCACTTACTGTTTATTCCTACTGTTTGTTTCCTGCCTTTCATTTGGTTATTAATTCATGAAGGATTTTTTTTTCCTTTATATCATTATACTGTTGTTTCTTTAAAAGCTTTTGGTGAGGTACAGTGTCCAACAAGTTTTTCAGAACTGTTGCACACTGTGTCTCAGCTGAATCACTTTTTTTCACATGCTGATCAGCCCCTCCAGTGACCTCTGAAATACTGGGTCAGTTCTTCATCTGTCATACTTGTCACCAGTCTACCCCTTCTGCTCTTTCACCTACATGGCTAACTGAAAAATCAGAATTACCTGTCTCTAGTTCCCTTTTCCTCAGCCTCTTTTTTTTTTCAAATGAGGTTCCCAACTTCCATTTATTATTTTAGTTCTAAAGTAAGTTTTAAAGTGCATAATACAACAAGTAGCTCAGCAATTTCATACCTGAGTTCTTTTAGAACATTTGAGTGAGTAACATCTGATCCTCGCTATTTGATCCTATTGGAAACCCTGGTTTATTCTAGACCGCTTCAGCTGACATTTTATTCTGAGATGCCTCTTCAGGCTTCTCTATGGAGAATGCAACACAGAAACCCTACTGAGCTCCTCTGTAATGAACTCTCATGTGAAGGATTGATGCATCTTTTCATTTTCCACCATGTCTTTTATTTCTTAGTTATTTATTGGATCTTTGGCAACCTTCCAGTTTGTCACACTATGTTTATTTTGGGTCTGAATATTTTTTCTTATTACCAACATGTTACAGGAATAGTAAAAGAAGCTAAGTTCTAGCAAAAAAAGCTTACTGATCTATGATCACTGTCAGTGATCATAGAATGGCCTGGCTTGCAAAGGACCTTGAAGATCGTCTAGTTCCAAGCCCCTTGCTGTGGGCAGGTTGCCAACCACTAGATCAGGCTGCCCAGGGCCCCATCCAGCCTGGCCCTGAACAGCTCCAGGGATGGAGCATCCACAATTTCTCTGGGCAACCTGTGCCAGTGCCTCACCACCCTCACAGTGAAAAATTTCCTCCTAATATCCAACCTAAATCTCCCCTCCTTTAGTTTAAAACCATTCCCCCTTATCCTGTCACTATCAGCCCCTGGAAACAGTTGCTCCCCCTCCTGTTTATACGCTCCCTTCAAGCACTGGAAGGCCGCAATGAGGTCTCCCCGCAGCCTTCTCTTCTCCAAGCTAAACAAGACCAGTTCCCTCAACCTTTCTTCAGAGGAGAGGTGCTCCAGCCCTCTGATCATCTCTGTGACCCTCCTCTGGACCCTTTCCAAGAGCTCCATGTCTTTCTTGCGCTGGGGGCCCCAAGCCTGGATACAGTACTCCAGATGGGGCCTCACAAGACACTGCATCATTTGGAGAAATATCACAAATACCAGAGAAGTAACTTAAAATATCCAGAGATCCCTTCAAAACACCATTTCTATGATTCTGTGATTGCATAGTACAGCGCACAGGGCCTCAGTGAAGTTTTGGATATAGAAAAAAGCAAATAAGTACTCTATATTAAGGGCTTTGCTTTATACCCATTCTGCACTCACGTTTCTCTGTGAATAGAAGCGAGATGAAACAAGGCAGCAGCTGCTGAACACAATGCTCTCAGCCATTCCCAGCCTGTGTACGTCCCTGGAGAAAAGTCGTTGTCCTCAAGAAGCACATCAGCTAGCATCAGGAGCTAGCCTAAGGATACAAGACAAGACGATCCCACAGAGAGCAAAAAGATGATGCAAAACTGCATCAATCCCCAGGTTCCATTTGTGGCCAGAAAGTGAGCAGTAGTAAACCATGCATTGGTGTCAAGAAAGGATTGGGAGGTAACATGAGAGAAACCACAGTATCTTCAGTTCCTAAAGAAACGTTAGTATGTAGTAGGCAGCTGCAATAGGTCACCCCCTGAGCCTGAACTGTGGAACATGGCCTGAACAGTGATCCCACTTCGGGCAGCACTGACAATCCAGTTTCCCCAGCCTTCCATTTTTCAATGATTTTGTTGCTTTGGAAGAGATAAAACCCCACTGTGTGAGTTTACATCTTCCCTGATGTACTATCTACTGCCTGGAGAGGCAGCAGTGATAAATTTTGTTTATGATCCAAGGGAAGCTGCACAGACACTGTGCAGCACCCCAGCGAGACACAGCTGACCTCTGGGCTGTGGAGCCATCCGCAGCCTCCAGAATTTCCACAGTAAAATGACTCATCAGATTAAGGGCAAGACATAGCGTTTTCTTTGGATGAGGATCTTTGCTACCATTTCATACTCGTACTCTCTCTGTTAAAATTTATAGTAAGGATCAGTGCAATATCTATACACAAACTTGTATTCAGTTTTTAATGTAGCATCAAATTAATTCCACTGCACAGAATTCTCTTTCAGCATTAGCTCAAGAAACAAAAGACATTTTTTCTTTGTTGGACAATTCAGTGAAAATTTTGAAGTGATTTGTAATATCAGGCTAAATTCCTAAGAGCTACATTAGTAAGGAATATAAAAGTAACATGGCTAAAAATGAGAGACAGCCATTTATTGTATATTACTCCAATTATTCACTTCTAGTCCAACAGCCTTTTCTGGAGTACACAAAAATTTGCAGATACCCACACATTCACAGATTAATATGCTGATATTGGTTGCAACAAAACAAAACAGCTTGAGCTTAAAGAAAAGTGTGTTAAAGTCTGTAAAATTACTGAACACTCACAGGTTTTTTGCTTTATAACACTTTTTAGATAACATTTCATTTCACTGTTCTTTTTATCATAAGCTTAGAGGAAAAATGTGATGCTTCTCTTTACACTCTCACTGATATCTCTGCAAAAAGCCCAGCAACAGGTACCAAATACATTAGTAGAAACTATGCATTTAAAAGGAACAATCATTTCCAGAAAGGAATAGGAACAGAGAGAAAAGCATTACACAACAAAGAAGATTGCTGCTGTGTTGGGCAAGAAGCAGCAGCAGGTTCACCGAGCTTACTCCAGATACGAGGTAATACAGCAGAGGCAGTAATGTTAAAGGGAAAGGGGTGGGAAGTTGGAAGGGGAAACCTTAGTAAACCAACCTGTGGAGATAACCAGCTACATGATGTTTAAAACTTGCCCTGGCTTTTACTCCAGTATAGGCAGTCTTGATTTCACTGAGTTGTCCTGCATAATCAATTTACTTACACTGTTATGTTTGTTTTCTTTTTCTCACTCACTTCTAAATTGTATTTGATTGTTGATACATGTTTGCTCAGGGCGTGTAAGAGATGTGCTGAAGTTTTGCCATGGTTACCTAAAATCTACTGCTACTAGTGACCTGTATTATTACTTTTAAACCAAAACACCCTGAGGATTTCTTCAGATGGCGTTTTACTCATCTCTTGCAGGCAAATTCACCAATCCAGAGATTTGAAGAACAAAACCAAAGGCTATAACCTTCTGTTCAAACTTTCTGCAAAACCACTCTGCTAGTCTTTTACCAAGTCCAAGTGATCCCACAGCATGATATAACGTGGTATTTTAAGGAAAGTGGGGAGGGAGGGTGTTCTTGAGTCAATGAGTCTAAAGCCCCAAAATCCCCTTATATCTTCATGATACTTCTGTCCAAAATATTTATCTGCTACATCTATTTTACACAGGCGAGCTACGTTAATTGGCCACTGATTCACCTCCTACCTATCGCAATGCCTTTTCTGAGAGTTTAAGGACTCCCTGCTATTGGAAGCCATGTCCTTGCCTATTGGCTTTGTATCAGATGCTTCTTACAGGGATAACTCTGATCTAGTGACTTTATTCTCACAACTTTCCCTTGAATAGAGTCAAGGCAGAGAGGCAGGCTCCTCCAGGACAGTTCATAGCATTTATCACCAAGAGCCTCATCTGGACAGGATGTTTTTTCATTAGGAAAAAACAGACCACTACAAAACCTCTCTACTTCTCCAAATACGTTAAATGAAGCATCTTGCACTTCTTAATTTTCTTCCTACAAGGCATGATTCCCAAATTTCCATTCATTATGTATCGCTTATGTCAAATAGTTTGCTATTCAGTGTCTGTGTTGGTGTGGAAATGGGAACGGTGCCCAAAGTTTCAGACACATATATGACATTTCAGTAGTGGACTCAAATACTAGCCACTGTCCTTGAAAAATGCACATTTATGGAGTGATGTTCTGGGTTTGCATGACAAGGTTTTGGTAGCGGAGGGCAGGGCATTTTTTTCAGCATTTTTTTTGTTCCCAGATTAATTATTTTGTATCTCCCTGTATTAAGATGTACAAGGTTCAAATGAGTCTCCCTTACTAAGTTTAATCATTAAAAGCCAAAATAATAATGAGTTTCAACATGAAGCTGAAGCACTCTTCAGTCTCCTAAAAACTAACTTGAAAAAATTAAATATTGATAAATAAGCTCTATCAGCTATCCACATTCAAATTTAAAACTTCTACTGCAGCACATCCAATAGATAGAAACACAGGTAGCGTGACTATGAATGTGTAATTTTGCTTCTAATTCTCCTATTTTTTTACAATTACCATGGATTTTCTCTGTCACCTCTAATGCCCAGTTTTCTTAGAAGAGAAGAAAAGTTTTCTTACAATTATTCCCCTATCTGAATTCCAAATGACAGAGATAATAATGCCAATATAAGAAGGCAGCATAAACACTGTATCAAATACTTTAAAACAATTAGTCTTGTGTTGCTTCATAATAAAATGCATTAAGCCAAAGCCCATCAGCACAGAGGGAGATTATAGTTATTAGGAACACCAATAGGAGGTCTCCTCTTCAGAGTTCATCTAGTGATGACACTCATCATCTCCATTACCAAGTATTAATGTCAATGCATGAAATTCTGATCCACCATAAACTGATAATTAGATTTGGTCTGCTCCTCTCCTGGAAAAAAAAAAAAAGGTCTTAAACATTGTATAATAACTTTTCTGTTAGTGTTATGATGCTACCATTCTCTGCTTTATCTAATTACATTATGATACATAGAAGCAATCTTGATTTGTAAATCTTTCAGAGTAAGAGGATTGGACTGTCCTTGTCGTCAAACACCTGTTTGGATTCACTGGGTTGTATTTATCCTGATTCTGCATTCAGGGAAGAGTGCTTTCTTCTGATGCTGCATACTAACAGCAATACAAGAGAAAAACAAAAGAGATATTTAGAGAAAGAGGCTGTGACAGAAAACAGATACGGAGAAACACCCAAGGGATGCATCATTTACATGTGAACGGTGCATGCCTTGAGCCCTCCCATTCCATGTTTTCTGTCTTGTGCTTCTCTGGAACGTCAGATACAAGGAAATATTCCAATTAAGGAATACATAAAAGTAATTAAATTTGAACAGCCTATATAATCTCTGCACTATTGACTAAACTAAGAAAACATTCGCTAAAGGAGATGAATATGTAAATCCACAGACTTGTTAAGCAATGAGAGAGAACCTGGATTATCTCAAACTATGAAGTGCACCTTATTCACGAATATATTGCTTCTTCCAAAAATTCGAAAGAAAACACTAGT
>WKFP01014747.1:523250-534181 GCA_011057875.1 Pterocles orientalis
AAGAATATGATTCTGTGCCGGAAAAATTAAGCCAAAATACATGAAAGCATGAGTAGTTTTACCTTCATTCTATTTGCTAAAACATAATACATGGAAGCACTCATCATGAGAAGATTTTTAAATGTTCAAGAGAAGCAGCAGATGGTCAAATTAGAAACTTGATACCAACAGAAGGTAAAGTGTTGATCTTGTTGCTTTGTTTGGAGATTTCAGTATTGACAATCCCTATATGATGTATTTTCCAATCAGTTATCAGTCCTGTCGCAAGATTCATCATGATGCAGATAAAAGTTTGGTATAAAGCAAAATTTGAAAGGAGGCCTTTCAGGGTGTTTGAAGGAAAAGGCTGTCAAGAAAACTCAGCATAATCTTAAACATTGTTCAAGTAACTTAGACATTGCAAAATTATTGAATGATCTTTGGAAAATTATAGCTTTTTAACCTTAATTTACCAAAACACTGACCCTATATTGAAACCTTTTGTGTTCAAAAAAATTAGTGAATAATAAGTAGCTCATAACAGGAATTATGCTCATCCTGGCATTGGTAGACCAAACTTCTTGAATCACGCAGAAAAGGACATCACCACCAGGGTCATTTTCATCACTGTTGTAATTTATGTACTTTAGTGCTAGCCAAGGTGAACTGACTTTATTGCCTGTGATGAAGATAAGATTTAAGAAAACACATCTTAGAAACATACCTTCTACTTCAGCAACAGATCTGCAAGAGCACAGATGTGCCCACAGATGTCCAGTGCATGGCTGACATTGCAAAGGCTGAGGTCACTAGAGATGTCTCTGAATTTTTGGCTGTCTTTCCTGCACCACAGCATGACAGTAGCTTTTGGGTTTCACTAACTTGCACAGACAGTTCATGGGGCACAGAAAAACACACCACTGCCTTAACACCAGCATGAGAGCATTTTCCACAAAACAACCTCTGATCTCTCAACTCTGTTTCTTTAGGGTGGTCTACAAGACAGTTTTGACAGTTTACTGGCTGAGATTCATGGATGTTAAATAGCCAGATACTAAAAAGCGTACACTCTGAGACATCAGTTGTATGGCAGGTTGTGGGTTTCCATTGATCTCATGGCCCTCATTAGTTGGCAGGCAATAGTTACCCCTTTTTGCCCCCAGATTTACCACCTCTCCTTTCCTAGTGCCTGCCTTGGCTTCTCAGGTATTGACTTGCTTTTCCTCACAGAGCATCTTTCTCCTTAGGCTGTAACTGGTTTCAGTTTACCACTTCTGCTTCAGGTCTGGAGAGGTCTGGTGTGTCAGACAGAGTCTTCATTTTCCCACCCGCAGCAAACGCTGTCACCTCACTGTGAAACTTGCTTAGATGTAGACTGAGACCATCACGCCTGCAGCAGTAAAACTATTACTTCCCTCTCTTACATATAAGCTTGCCATTTTCTCCCTTGCTTGCTCTCTCGCTAACAGCCAGCAGGCTGTGCTGAGGGATAACTTTTCTCCATCAGAAAAAAAAAAAATAAAAAAAACCCACACAACTTGTTGAGACCGTTTGCAGGAAGCTGTGTTTTCCCACCGGCAATACAAGGAGAACTTGTGTGTCTGCCCGAGACTGACACTGCTCTGCCCACAAGTGGAACGAGGAAAGACAGACGTTTCCCCGTCAAAATAACAGTATCGCATGTGCTACCAAGGCATTTCTCTGACGACTTTAAACATCCCCCAGTAACAACTAGGGCATTTCTTGAGCACAGGAAGATAATACAGGTACTTTCTTCCAGCAATAAGAAACAGCCCATGACAATGGCAAAAGTGTGATGACTGAGCCTTCCCAAAATGTGAAGTGATGAAATAGGTCAGATGCCAGGAATAGCACCTTTGCCCTCTATGTTGCCAGAGAATATATCAGCCCCAAGCTCATGGGAAATGTCTGGAAGCCCAGCGAAACTCAGCAGGGTTTTTCAAGCAGACAAAAAACAAGTGTCCAAATCATGATGAGCAGCTCGTTTCTGTTCTTATAAAACTTTGGAACTGGTTGTATTTTGTACTGTCACAGGAGGGTGTAAATGAAAAGCCAGAGGGAATTCAAGAGGTGGTCCAAGCTGGCGAGGTGGGGTTTCATAGCTAGCATAAACAGGTGCACGTATGGTGCTCCAGCCCCAACCACTGCCTCTCTCCTGCCTGCACTAGCATCCCCACAGCAAGTATGCCAGGAAGGATCCTAAGGAAATATAGCATTGTTTTTTGTAAAGTTTGACTTTTAGGCCCAGAAACAAAACATTTGGCCATGCATGAGGCATGGAAAGCAAGAGTACAGGCTAAGATCACAATAAAGCCCACATGAAAACTATGCCCTCAGGTCGTCTTCATAGCCGTGTGTTGCAGGGGGGGGGGAAGGGAAATCATCACTTAGTGAAAGTGAAGCTATAGTTTTGCAAAAAGCTGAATCAAGCTAATGCTCTGCTCCTAAAAGGAAGAGGTCCCCCTCTTCTCTCCTGCTTATGCAGCTCTTGTTCCTTCTGCTTCTGCCTACACAATCCAGCTGCCTCCCTTGTGAGGGCTCTGGCAGGCACTGAACTAAGCCTACTTTTTTCACCATTGCAGTAGAGGACTGTCCAGCTTGCTGGCTCTCTTCCTTGCTGCCTACTGAGCTGAGCTGACAGAGGTGCCAAATGATGAACAGATTCACATGAGGCAAGCAGTGGGAGGCCTGTAGGAGATTGGGTGAACAGAAAGGGAGAGGAATATTTCTTCTGCAGAGTAGCTAAGCCCTTAGACAAGCTCATTTCTTAGGAAACACACCTTCACTGTGCTGCTATCTGGCTGACCTGGCCAGCTGAACTGAAACTCTTTTGAGAAAGATGCCAATCCTCTTATCAGTGAAACAGGCTACTTTGTGAGCTAAAAAACCCCCAAATCCAACGACGTCCCACAACTATCAGAAGAAACCATCCTTCCTTAAGGGTGGCTTCAGCAAACAGTTAAAGGGAATTGATTAATTTAACAGCAGAGTTGCAAAAATTATATTGCCAGCTCGTGGAAAGCATTCCTCAGTTAAACCATTCATTGACTTGTCCTGGTTCCAGATTATTCAACTTAGTAGTAGTATTAGTCCCAAGGGGAATTTGTTTGTTTAAAGAACCAGCAAATCATTATTTTATTATGTACCAGTAAACTGAAAAATCCACAGTGAAAAGCAAAAAAAAAAAAAAAGGCTGAGCAAAATATTCTCTCATTTCAGTGTTTAATTGACAAGTGCAAACATAAGGCTCTCATTCTGCAAGATGTGTGTATCATTCCATTAAAATCAAGTCACATGTGTGGGCAACAAGCAGTAAAAATGCAGCGCTGAGTGCAAACACTGTACTTCAATTTTGAAACCGGTGGAAAAAAAAAATAGTCTTAGCAGATAAAATACCAAATTGGGATTCCATATACTTTCATGGTGCTGCAGGCCCTTCTCCTGCCTGACAGGCATCCTTGCAAATACTCCTCTATTCGTGGCTTTCCCTGACTACACAAAGGGTAATGGGATGGACACTCCCATTCCTCCTTTTGTCCAGTCCTCAGCACTGAAAGCTTTGCGCGAGAGCTCTGCTGTTAGTATGCACATATGGCACTTCACCAGGTGAGTTATTTTGCTGAACATTCATAAATGTGACTTACCTAAATCTTTGCTAGACTAGAGCTTGTTTCTCTTGAGTGAGACACTTATTTTCATATCCTCTTTTCTTTATTTTTAGGTGGGAGAAGGTAGAACTTCCATAAGCAACTTCAAGAGTCAGAATAATTTGGGTAGGTCCTAAAGCATCTAGGACACAAGGAATGTTAGATCTCACATGGTTCCTAGGCTATGGTCTGATGGTCTATTTGCCCTATAGAAATGCCATACACCTACGTCTTCAAAATGGACCTCATGTGGGCCAGATGGGGTACATAAGCCTTGAACACCATGGTACATACAACGGTTTCCCAAAGAAATTTATTTTATCCATTAAAGGCTGAGTTGTCTAGTCAGTCATTTCAAGGTAATACACCAAGGTTGATGAACTATCAATGAATTACATGCATATTTCTTTTATAACTTTCTGCGAGCTTGCAAGCCACTCCTTTTGGATTTTTACCAGGAGAAAATAAATTAGAAAAATATTCATTCTTCCAGACCAAACAGGCCTTGGAACTTCTCCCATAGCAAATTTCCAGAAATACAGTACTCTCCTCAACACCTGGCAATCTTTTTTCGATGTCAAAATGCCTAGCTTTTGGCAAGATTAGCTCTCGTTACCCTTATGGACAGAGAATGGACAGCCTGATTCTAGCTCTGAGCTTTCCTGTTCTGCTTTTGTTTTTTGGGTTTTTTTACCTCAGTTTTTATTTTAGTTAATAGTGACGCTGCTTCTTAAAAAATACAAGAATGTGGCAGCTTGGAGCAGACCAAAATAGGGTAAATCTTCAAGCCATCAAGGAAATATTGACTGACATCTTAAAGTATCTGCTGCTTTCAAACGCCCCTCACAAAACAGGAAATACCACTTTGGCTCTATTACTACAACAAAACCACTTTGATTTCCTCTTAACAGAGAGGGGTGTCTCATACAAATGAAGTAAGCCTAAACTCTCATTGCAAATAACCACTTTTGTACCACCAAATAAGCAAAACAAAAGAAAAAAGCCTAAACCCGAAACTTCAACCACAGTACATGGAGTTCCTCACAGAGGTATGCTTCCATGGACTGTCTTGCTACTTTAAGAGTTTAAAAATACATTTTTTTATATTATATTTGTAATAGACATGTAAGCTTACAGGCTCACACAATAGACACAGCATGCCCATAATTTTTCCTAGTTAGAAATATTTTTAAATTCTTGAATTCTACATAGTTTTAAATCAAATACCACTTCTTTTCTTCCCCTCTCTGCCTGTCCCAGAACAGTTTTTTTTCTCAGCAGGAAGGTTTTCTCCAAAAAGATAAATATCTGGGGGGGAAAGGTTGCAGCACATAATTTGTTCCTGTTTATTCCTCTTGCAGGTGAAATCCAGTATTGAGTAAATAATCAGAACTAGACACAGAAATTATTCACTGTCCCCACATGAAACATCTTAGGAAAGGAAATGCAATCCCAGCTCATTCTTGTAGCTCATGAGATCTACACCACCAAAACAGAGACATTTGATTTCCAGAAAAGACACCAGAGAGATACACTGCAGAAATAGCTGAAATTAGATATTGTCAATAGTTACTCCCAAATCTGCATAACTGGACCAATAGCGGCACCAATACCAAAAGGCTTTGGGACAAGAGAATAAGTGTGCATATGCAAACATCCACTCTCACACATTTTCTCCTGAAAAAGTACATAAAACAAGTCCCATGAAGCAGTTAGTTAAAGACTTTCAGACATTCAGTAGGGATGCATTTTCCATACACTATGAATCAGTAGTGCAGGCCTTCCAAATTCAGACCAATAGATACCATTTACCCCAATTATCACTGAGCGGACCACAGAGTTGTCCAAGTTTCTCCTGCCGAGGTGGCTCCCTGCTGCACCCAGTAGTTGTAGCTGTCGTCCTGTGGACATTTCTTTCTCCAGCTGTGGCTTTCACACTGCTGCACAGCCCCTTGTGATGAACCCAGCACCAGGTGTAAAATGTCATATTAATTAGCAGTGCTGGAAAATTAATCCTGTTCTACTACAATTTTCACTTCACATTTTCCAAACTTTCCATTTGTTTTGCATCTAAATAGTAGCTGAAGAGAATGGAGATAGGATCCCAGCCCTACACTTGCATAAAACTCACACACTTGTTCTCTTGAACACACAGAAATTTGTTGAAATTGTTTTTGTGTTTACGTGCTTTGTTTCCTGAGAAAGTGAATGATCTTCACCTGCAACAGAAAAGCTGAAGTGTAAATTCAGTTTGACCTCCATTATTTATGAATTACATAGGACCAAGTAGTTAAAATCGAGATGGACCAAGCAGATTAGTCCCTACACTCCTAATTTTCAGTGTGTGTTCGGCAGTTAATTGGCAACATGTCAAATTCAGGGGCTGTCCCTCGCCCACCTATGCATCTGCTTTGAAGAATTTCATTCAGAAGTGGGACATTCACAGATGTCCTCTGTCCAGAGGGTCTTCTGGGAACAGTGAAAGAGAAAACACCTTAAAATGGGCTCAATTTTTAGGAAGTGGCTACCATAAACCAAATTGCAACAGGTATCGAAATAACTTCTAGTTAGAATTACTGAAGTGATGCAATCACCACTCGTATGACAGTTTTTTAACAACAACAGCTTTTTAACCAACCTGGGTTTTAAGACTGCTTCCCTTCCCTATTTAGTCATTGTCACCCACTTCCAGGTCTCAGCTGACATTTGTCCCCCACCAGCAGATTAGCCCCAATTATTAAGTCCTGATCCAGTATCAGCCCTTAGCCTCACGCTCCTAAACCCTTTTACACATGAGGCAGTGATGCTATCCCAAGCACAGCCTTGCTTCTCCATTCCACCAGCCCCCTTTTCCCCTGACTCTCTCCCATTAAAGCCTATATCAAAGGAGACTACATTCTTCCTTCTCTTTCCACTTTCTTATAGCTTACCATCTGCTCCTCAGTTCTCACACTCAACACAGCCTTAACTGCCATTTTTGGATGCATTGGGACACAATTCCATGTTGTTATTTTAAAAGGAAAGCTGCTGAGTGTAAAAAATGCAATATCAAGAGTCAGCTTCACTACACAGGTGGAGAAGATTTCACATGTGCCCACTAACACTATTAATTTTGTTTTTTCAATCAAGCTATGGTGAAACATGTAATGTATAAAGACAGGCAAATATGGCTGCATCTCTATAGTATATTTTGCTTTAAAAGACAGTGTGTTGAAAACTAATAACAAATAATATCTTCACAAGATAGCCAACAGAAGTGAAGATTGCCACAGTTCCTGTAGTGGCATTAATTTAAGACTAGTGGGCTAATTCTTGCTTTTTGAAATTCAGCACTCTGCAAAGTTCCTCATACTTGTACACATGCAGAAGATGGGAAGGCAAAAAACCCAAAATTTGTACTGAGGACAATGAAAGAAAAAATTTATGATCCAGCAGCAAAATCTCTTAACATACGTATTTTTGTTTGCCCAAAGGGTAATCCTGAAATTTTCTAGAAAAACTTTTCAAGAAAATGTTACAGCAGATCTCCTAGGGTAGTCTCAGCTGTAGAGCCATTACTGTGATTCATAATGGAACAAAATACAAAGAGGCATTTCAAGTCAACCTGTAAGCACTCTCATCTCAGTGGGTCTGGTCCATGTATGCCTATCTACATTAGAAAATTCAGCATATATAAATATATAAATAAAATATATATACACAGTACATAGTCACATTCATATAAGCCATAAAATGACATATATTTACAAAAATATTTGCAGCTATGTTTTACACTTTCAGGTCCACATCAGGAATTTAATTATTTAGCTTCTGTCTTGTGAACTTGATCACCATCTTAGGTAGGAGTCTGAGATGAACTTGTACCTTATGTATTAATAATTGTCAAAAATAAGAAAGAATAATCTTCCAAGGAATTCTGCCAAGCCCATAAGAAAAGTATAAACTTGTTGAAGCATTAGCTGCCACACTGAAGAGAAAACTACATGTTAGCAAACATTGAGGGACCTTCTCTTCTTCATGTAGAAAGACAGTACCTTGGTCTAGTCCATAAATAAATTTGAAATTCACAAAAAAATCAGGCAGAACACAAACTGGGTGCCTGACAGCTGTCTGTAGTATAAACTCATGCATAATTACTATTCTTTTTTTCTCAGTTTAAACAAGTAGAGTGGTAAAAATGAATTGAATGTAGCGATGAAAATGCACACATCAGGTTACCTTACAAGGTAAAAAAGTAGAGAGTAGACTACATCCTGTTGGTATTGTTGTAGCTTCCTTTAACAGTAAGTTACATGGTTGAAACCACCCCAAGGATCTCACACTTATACAGTTCATTTTATACAGTTCTGTGACTTCCAGGAGGTGGACATACTCTTTGCTGCTTCATAAATAGTCTTCTTAGGTGTGCAGTCCATGTTCAGGCATGCTTTTTTAATTTGGGGGATTCACCCATTTGACATGAAACAAATTCTGCAGGAGGAATTAAAGCTTTGGAGAAGAGGTTGTTTTCCTTTCAAAGAACACTTGGAAAAAAAAAAAAAAAACAAAAAACCACCTCAAAATGCAGCAGTTTAAAGTGCCTGTAAGTGAAAATCTGCGGGGAAAAAATCTTGCCATGAACCATCGAACCGGGGCCTCAGATAGCACTTTCAGCTATAGGCTGTGGAATCATCTCTTGCTCCTCACTATTCTCTGTGGACATGTCCTGGACCTCCTGCTGCTGATAGATATCCTGGACCAGCATGATGTTTGTGTTCCTCCATTCTCTGTACTTCATTGCTGTCAACTTTGGGTCCTCCAGCAACTGATTAATTGTGGCCAGGTCATGTTCCTTACACTAGGAAGAGAACAAGTGGTTAATACCTACAGAAACTGTCAAACTCATTGTCCATAACAAAAACACTCTGGGGACGTTAGAGAACCCTGTCACAAGGGTATGGCCAATTATCCATCCTCCTGGAAACTTGTTCCCGCTTTCAGGATGTAGACTGTCAAAGTTAAGCCCACAGCAGAAATTTGTCCCAGTTGAAGGTAAGATTATGATTTCATATAGTTTTTTTTATTTTAGAGGAATCTTAGGAAACATTGTTATGCTGTTTCACAACAAGTTAGTACTTGCATGAAACTAGAAACAACTTTTATTCCTGTAATTCACACTAATTCCACCATTCTCAAAAAATACTTATTGCCTGGCCACATCATAAATATCTCTTCTCTGAGAGCTAGACAGAAGGTAATTTTGGATATAATCTGTGCACTGGCAGTAGAGTTTATGGGTGAAGAGAGCACATGTGGCTGCTAATGTATCTGCCGCCAGCTACTACTAACAAATTTGGTCTCTACTTCCAGACAAGAGCAGCTCAGACCATATGATTAAACCAAGATGCCTGCAATATAAGACATAAATAGCCACTGGTATAGGGAGCCTAAGACCCTTTATGTCACAGAATCACAGAATGGTTGAGGTTAGAAGGGACCTCTGAAGGTCATTTGGTCCAAGTCCCTTCCTCAAGCAGGGACACCTAGAGCAGGCTGTCAAGGACCATGTCCAGATGGACTTTGAATATCTCCAAGGAGAGAGACTCCACAGACTCTGAGTAACCTGTGCCAGAGCTCAGTCACCCTCACAGTAAAAAAGTGTTTCTTGATGTTAAGAAGGAACCTCCTATGTTTCAGTTTGTGCCCATTGCCTCTAGTCCTGTCACGGATCACTGAAAAGATCCTGGCTCTGTCTTCTTAACACCCTCCTTTCAGGTATTTACATCCGTTGATATCCTCACATTTTCCGACATGGCAAACCACTTTGCTTTTCCAGCCCTTATTGGCTATCCATGCAGGATCACAGGATAGAGGAGCCCTAGTTATCAGCTACAATTAATGGAGGCACCATGCTACACTAACAAACCTTTACTGCTTTTGCCTGGCTCCATCCCCCCAGTCTGTGTGTGAAAGCAACAATAGTTCTCACCATCTTCTCCTGCTGCCACTGGTTTCACCACGCCTGAGGACACTCTGTGCTAGTGGTTGCCTTGAAAACACCTTGAAAATACTCCCACACATTCACAACACTTCCTGATAGCAGCAGTAGGCTGCTCACACATCCATATCTCACTATTACTCTAGTGAACTGTCAACTAACCCCTGTGATGCCTGAGCTGCTTTTGAAACACAAAAACCTGCTCAAATGTTGGGTTACACAGGTCCTACCTTCAAGACCTCACGCCAGCCCTTTGTAAAAGGGCTTCTGGAAATGATGCAGAGATATGTGCAGTTAGCCTAAAAGAAGAAGAGGAGATAGGGAGGCAGTGGGGAGAGAATACTACTTCAAGTCTCTGTCTGTACTGCCGGAGGACTTCCTGAAGAGTCCCATACCCCTGAAGCCCCAGAGGAAGTCAGGACAAAGGAGGAGTTTGCTCTGGTAGATGAAGACTGGGTTAAGGAGCGGTTAAGTAATCTGGACACCCATAAATCCATGGGTCCTGATGGGATGCACCCATGGCTGCTGAGGGAGATGGCGGAAGTCATTGCTAGACCACTCTCCATCATCCTTGGCCAGTCGTGGGAAACAGGGGAGGTGCCTGAGGACTGGAGAAAAGCGAATGTCACACCAGTCTTCAAAAAGGGCAAGAAGGAGGACCCGGGTAACTGTAGACCGGTCAGCCTCACCTCCATCCCTGGAAAGGTGATAGAACAACTTATTCTTGATGCTGTCTCTAGGCACATCAAGGATAAGAAGGTCATTAGAGGCAGCCAACACAGCTTCACCGAGGGGAAGTCATGCTTGAACAACCTGATAGCCTTTTATGAGGATATTACCAGGTGGGTAGATGATGGTAAAGCAGTAGATGTGGTCTATCTCGATTTCAGAAAAGCATTTGACACCGTCTCCCACAGTATCCTTGCGGCTAAACTGAGGAAGTGCAATCTGGATGATTGGGTAGTGAGATGGATTGTGAACTGGCTGGAGAAAAGAAGCCAGAGAGTTGTGGTGAATGGGATGGAGTCTAGTTGGAGGCCTTGTCATGGGTTAAGCAGAGGAGAGTTAATTTTTTTTTTTCCTTTTCCCTTCTCTTCATAAATAGCTAGCAAGAAGCTATGTTTTGGATTCCTGCTCAGGAGAGAATTGATAAGAGAAGAACGTTTATAGTTATTGCTAGGATGTTGCTATTTGTCCTCAAGGACAAGATACATTCAGCCTCTCTCCTCTCCATAGACAGAGCAGGGGGAGGAAAGAGAGACAGTCAGGCTTCTAGCTTGGGATTTGCTTTTAGGTCAAGATTGAGA
>WKFP01014747.1:534737-553399 GCA_011057875.1 Pterocles orientalis
TTAGCTTGGAAAAGAGGAGACTGAGGGGTGACCTTATTAACGTTTATAAATATGTGAAGAGTGAGTGTCAGGAGGATGGAGCCAGGCTCTTCTCTGTGACATCCAGTGATAGGACAAGGGGCAATGGGCTCAAGCTGGAACATAGGAGGTTCCACTTGAATATGAGAAAAAACTTCTTTACAGTAAAGGTGA
Source organism: Pterocles orientalis (assembly GCA_011057875.1). Classification (NCBI taxonomy): domain Eukaryota; kingdom Metazoa; phylum Chordata; class Aves; order Pterocliformes; family Pteroclidae; genus Pterocles; species Pterocles orientalis. The sequence goes on from WKFP01014747.1 coordinate 534,930, forward strand.
CAGAGCACTGGAACAGGCTGCCCAGAGAGGTTGTGGAGTCTCCTTCTCTGGAGACATTCAAAGCCCGCCTGGATGCGTTCCTGTGTGATCTGATCTAGGTGTTCCTGCTCCGGCAGGGGGATTGGACTAGATGATCTTTCGAGGTCCCTTCTAACATTCTGTGATTCTGTGATTCTGTGAAGTAGACAAAATTGGTGGCAAAAAGCCATGCCGTGAAATTTTTCTGTAGCACTAAATCTATTTCCCACATTCATTAAGCCTGTGATGCATTTGTACACATCTTTCCTCTCTTCCAAACTATCCAAAGCATGTTTTGTTAATGATATATTGTGGCAGCAACATTAATCTGTTGTTAAAGATGTGGAGTCAAAAGTCCAACATAAAAATTGCACCAAATCTTGCATAAATCGCTTGTCTCAAACTAATATGGTTTTCATTACAGCTGAGAAAATATGGATGAGATGCAAAACTTTCCTGATTTTTAAATTTCCAATAAATCATTTCCAGTTATCTCATGTCTTATATGTCAAAAAAAAAAATTATTTTAAAAACACATAATCCCACTGATGCAAAGGATATGGCACTTTCCCACTGCAGGCATTTGCCTTTTAGACAGGTTATCTTAAACACTGCTGCATACAGAGCTCTGTTTGTGTCTGTGGGAAAATGTCTGTGCTATATTTGTCTTGTCAATAATCCAATTTCTTAGTTTGAAGAAAGCGAAAAAGTTCGACACATTTTATACATTGTGAACACTCGCAAAAATGAGTTTTCCATATTTAATATGTGTTAGACAAGCCTAAGGTTATAAACCCTGCTAATCATAACTTATACAGTACTCTTGTGCTAAATCAGTACAAAGCTGTCCTCCTTGCTCATGTCTGGCAGTACAACTTCTAGGCTTCCATTCAGCTCCATACTAGTGAAATGGATTGTCCCACGAGATACAAGTCCATTTTGTTCTAACTGGTTCATAGATTTGTTAGGGAGGCTCCTATTGGGGAAAACCTTGCCATTTGTTTCTATATTCAGTCTCCTGTCACATAAAGTAGGCATACTTTTGAAAATAATTCTGTTACATGATGGGCTCACCTTATTGCTGCTGCAGATGAATACTGCTATGGTCAGTACCATGTCTCTAAAGACTCTCTGATACTAAGGAGAGACTTCACCAGTTCTCATACAGAGCCTGGAAGCCCTACAACAGGGAGAATGACTATATTCCCACTTATGTTTTCAACTGTATCTTCAGGAAGTTTAACACAGGCTGGGGTGCCAAAGCCAAGCCTCCTGTTGCAACTAATAGTCAAATCAATGACTGTGCTGATAGAAGTTTTTCATGCAATTCTCTAGAGTACAATGCCTGAAGCCAAATGCACGGACTTCAATTCCTGCTTCTAATGCATACAAAAAGGAACAAGTGAAGCCCCAGGTTTGCATTTAAATTGTAGGGAGAAGAAAGAATAAACGTTATGGTTAAGCTTTCTGCTTCCCTCAGTACCATTCAGAAGCAGGCTTTGAAATCGCGTGATGCTTGAAGCTGGCAAGTAAACAGCCTCATAAATCCCCGTATTCCAGACAGATTTACTGGCCCTTTCATGAAATGTCCCCGAAGCCCTTCACCACTCCAGTTCATATGTTTCCAACATAAAAGCAGGATGCTTTTGTTATTAAAATATTTTAGTTACAGGAGGTCTTTACAATAGCTTCAGCACATCCTGTGCATTCTCCAATAGTCACATAAGGAAAACTTTTTTTGACTCAGGGTCATTTTCATGTCCTTATCATCAACATACTTTATATGCTCTTCCTTTAAGGCTTCTATGTTTAGTGCATTCAGCCAAGCTTGCAAATTTTCCAGGTAACTAAAAGAAGCTTGCTTTATTAAATTTTCCAAATGGGCTGGAACTTATGCAAGAAAGGTCCCTTCGACTATTGCCTCAGTTTCCAGTTCAAATTTAACAACAAAACACAGATCAGTATTCAGAATGAAATAAAAAACAATTTCAAAATCTTAATCAAATTCTCTGGGGCTTTAAATAAATATGTATTTAGAGTTTGGCTGAAGTCTAGGCTTGCTTCTTTATTTTCAGCCAAACTGTTTCTTTCGTTTTTCTTTTGCTTGCTCTGTGACCTCACCTTTAATGTGCTGTTCAGCATTCGAATTTTGTGGAGTTTCTCATTAATGGAGGGATTTTTGCTGCGTTTGATAAATGACTTCCTAAGCTCCTTCTTTGTTGACAGGCGACGATCACCAATGGGAGACAGGCTCGCTTGTTCTAATGACTTGTAAAGTCGCTCCATCTCATCATCATCACATTTTTCCTGATCTGCAAAAAGAATAAATTGTGTATGAGAATGTGAATATGGCAAGAGAAATGTTAAGTTCAGCCATCAGAAAGGCACTTAGCCAAGTCAAAAAGTAACAGCACTAGAATTAAAACCAAGGGCAATTTTTAGGGTAATTTATAGGGTAACCATGCATGTGAGCAAGACATACTATCAAACTCAAACGTTTTTAAGAATCAGGTCATGATCCAAACAGATACAAGCATGTATACTGATAGAGTGCTGCTTTAATGGTCCAAATATATCACAGACTTTGAAAAACTGTCAGTACCGCTGCTTTTGGATGAAAACAACTTTGATAGCATCTACATGCATTCACCTTTTCCTACATGATGCACACAGTAAATTACATTTCTATCTGGCAACTCACAGATCCAATTCTTTTTGCTGTACCAGTTCATCACCAGGTTTTGGTAGCTACTGAAAGCACAGTTAAAAAAAAAAAAAAAAAGCAATGAAATTAAACAGAACAACATTTTAGGGGCCTCAAAAGAAGATCCCTAGAAAACAGATTAGAGCAGAAACTCTTGGGCCACCTGATGTTTAACTCCTGAGTTTCACAGATCGTAGCACAGAATTTGCTCGTGGTGCCTCACAACAAATCCTTGATTATTTCCACCTTAATTATTCTGATGGCTCCCAAGGTTCAGCACAGAGACAGAGAGAATATGAAAGGAAAAGCTAGCAAACAGCTGAGAATGAATTAGCATAAAATAAGATAAAAATTCAAGTGAAGATTTCTTTTCAGAACAAACCAACTCAAAAATGAACAGTCAGAAACTAAAAATGTACCAGGCATATATGGGGGTTTTTTGGCCAAAGTCCATTTTCAGCAACAGACTGCGCAAACGGCTTCTTGTCCCTCAATCCATACTGCAAGCTTTTCTACTTCAGCGTTTGCTAAAGGAAAATCTTAAAATTGTTGGTGCTTTCAGGGTCCTAATGAATCCCTCAAGATCCAGTGGAATAACATTCATTTTTATTTCACTGGGCATGGTGGGGGTGATTCTTCTTGATTGCAGTCCTCCATGTGCCAGTTGAACAGGCTGGGCATTTTTATTTTAATTAAAAGTTAAACTTTGACTTTTCTAAATTGTCTTCAGTCAGCAAATATTTTCTGAGTGAAAGAAGTCCTTTTGCTCACTCATTCTGCAGCAAAAAGACTTCTCCAAAATGTCAGCACACTTAGGAGGCTGTTCCTTATCTTTTCCATGTTTTAAAAAGTACAACATCCTCCTACACCACTGTTCTTTCTAAATATTTAGGTTACAAGAAAGGTTTATTATATGCTACAAATATTTGCCTTCACTGTGTTGCTGGCCTTTTTTTCACTACTTTGTGATTATAAAAAGCCTGCTGTAACTTGACAAGAACTAAATATAGCTTCCAACATTGGTACACTGTTGGGGGTGGAAAAGGAGAGCTGTTGTATATTTAACAAGCTGCAGGAAATAGAAAAAAAAAATGCAAGTGTAAGGCATAATACATGGCAGAAGTATTTCCTGAAAACTGTCAGCTTATGCCATGAGGCTTGTAATTACAACTAGCTTCCCGACTACTTTCTTGGGATGAAGTAGCTGTTTGTTTCATTAGCCAGCTTCTGCCCAGGACTGGCTCAACTCTGCTGTAAACATCACCCATCAGGACTGTACACAGTATCACTTTGAGAGATAAATTGACCTTTATCAGATATCCAAGAAAGAGTATATAAGAAAAAAAAAATTGCATTGATCTTGTCCAGTAACTTTAAAAATAGTTAAGCCATGGGGCACTTGAAGTCCCTGCTCCAGCTATTTATTTGGGGCTAACGCATGATGCTCCTCAGTGTCCTCAAAGTGTTACAGAGCAGCAGGCATGAGAAAACACCGTCGCTTAACACTCTTCTTCTATGCTAAATATTCTGATATCTTCTATGCATTTTTGGGTGAAGGTAAGGAGGACAGAGGTACTCAGCGCAGAAAAGAAAGAGGGAGCTGAATTCAGAAAAGCCCAGCAAAAGTCTCCTGGATGATACACATGATGAGCAACGTGCACTGAGCTCCTACATTCTTTCCAGATTGCAACCTTAAAATTCTCTCCTATTTCTTATTCTTTCACTACTCCTATCCCCAAAAGGATTGATCAGGGTCAGGTAATTTCAGAGGGAAAGGAATCTGCCAGATTCTTCAGATGAGATGGATAAAGGGAGTGACGTTGAAGCAGCTAAATGGGATTTCAAGAAACAGTTGGGAAAAAAGGGTGAGTGAAACCTACAGGCTCTGTACAGCCAGTTATATACTTTTGTCTCCATCTTTGTTTACACTGAGGAGCAGTGAACTTCTCCCAAAACAGTTAAAAAATAACAAAACATTACCTTAATATTGTGTTTTTGTATAGAAGCAGATACTGTTGCTACTGTCAAAGAGTTCGTCTGCCAATAAACTCCTACAAATTGAGGCCAGACTGTTTGATACCCATCTGGACTTTTACCTTCAATATGCCCAGTTCCCCTAAGCCAAGATCAGAAAGAAAAAGCACATGTGTTACAGGCATGAAGATGCCACTGAACACACTAACTTGATGCTGTAAATCTGAAAGGAGGAGAGGTAATGGCCGAAGGGGAGAGCAAACAACTAACAAGACCAATAAAATTACCTGTGATAAGAAAACACACTTCTGCTCACTCTCACGAGGGTGCATTATGGTATTTCACAAGCTCTTATGGAAGTAAATGAGGAAAGCCCTACCTATAATTTGCTTTCCTGTTTTCCCTACAAGACATCCAGTTAAGGTTGGAGAGTAGAGATAAAGCAGTGTGACTCAAGGCTGAAGCACAGACTGGACTTCTCCAGATTCAAATATCAACAGCACATTTTTCCAGAACTTGGTACTGCTTAATTCCCTTGCACCTGGGGTCAGAGCACTGGCCTGCAGATGGTCAAGTCTCTAACAGAACAGGCATTCCTCAGTTCTGTATTTTTAGGCTCCAGTGATTTGAATTATTTCTATGAAACCTGGGCTGTCTAGACCATACTACTGAACTTTTACAAAGTATTTGGTTTCCATCACAAAGCAAAAATTTATGCAAGAAGCACATAGCACACAAGCTCAGGCCCTGGTGTAAAAATGAACGGATTGTCTGTGTCAGCCTCCCAAAGATAAATGCACCATCCCTACTCTGAGCTTTGTTAACCTCTGAAGGTTTGTAATGATGGATAGATTCCACTGGCAAAAATTCTTAATCACACAGCCAGGTTGGGCCCGACTATCACTGCTCTGGAGTGAGTCTTTCCAGATGGGTCACACAGCTAACATCAGACACATTCAAAACCACTTCAAAATATAATATTGCAAGTTATCTCTTCTACCAGTACTGTTCAAGCTAAGCACTTTCTGCCTCAGGCATGCAAGTTAGGAAACTGATACACTGCTTTATCTCATCCTATTTTAAAAATAGAATACATCCATTTTTCACTCAGGACCTACTGAAAGATTAGTGGTAAGGAACAGCAACAGTGGAAGGATATTACATATTGTGTGCATTTATGAGCATGTACTTGCACACAGGGGAACATGAGCATTGTGCACTTCTCCCTTCCCTTGGCAGTATTAACTATAAGCAATTCTGGAGAGCGATGCCACTGGAAGGCTCAGTCTTCCTGGGATCCTGTACCATGCCCTTCACTCCCGAGACTTGCAGGCTGCCAAAGCTTCATAGCACTTCTGGAAAAATTTTGGAGTATTGTAGAGATCTTTTAACCTTGTCAGACTCCACAGTGGGGAAAGCAGTAAAGGACCAGTGCTGAGCTGACAGAAAGGGAAGTCCTGCCCTGAGATATTTTAACATTCAAGAGAAAAAGACTTTCTAGGTTAGGGTGAGAAAAATAAAGTCATATTTCAGGCAAGTCAGAACTTTTGACAAATTATGCTTCAGGAGAAGTGAAACACAATTTTGTGGCTTGATGCCACTTATCTGGAATTTCTCTCTAACTAACAGGAGATATAGACAAGCAAGCTGCCAGAGGTTCAACACGCCAGCCCTTCACCTCCTCAATTTTCATCTTTCACTGTCCTGTCGGCCAACTTGCCACAGGTGGGAGACATTAAAGTTTTAAGACTCCCCACCTTGCAGCAGCAATACAGGAGCCTGCCTGAAATCTCAACTTTAACAGTCTTTAAGCCTACAAAAGTGAAATTACCCAGAAGTTTTCAAAAAGCAGCTGTGAAAAATCAAGCTGATTGTTTCCCAGCAGTAAAGATATAGAAATTAGTAATGTTTGGCAGAAACAGCATTTTGCATTGAAAACCACCTCCACTAGAACATATCTTACTAAATCTAAGCTGAAATGTTGTTCTCCCATTCTCTGAGATCTCACAGCTCTCCAACTGTGTATTAATTCCAGGGGAAAAAAAAAAATTGCTTCCTCCTCCTGTATTTGTTACTTTCGTGAGCTTCTTGTAGCTGTGCCAACAGCTCTGTTTCTGATTCTGCCCAAACTTTTAATGCCAATGGCACAACATATAGACCCATAGGCTGGGGAGAGGAAAAAAAAATAAACTGCTTTTGCCCTTACCAGCTTACCCACACCCCTCCACCCATCCATTCTCCATAGGGGTAGTAAACTTTTCAGTGGGAATACTATGACACCTCAGGGAAATAATATTTTCCACAGAACCACAGAATTGAAAAGACAGGAAATGTTTTAATTAGGAGAGCACAGCTTAGGCAAACTCCTCATTGGCAAATGCAGAACAAAAGGTAGGAAGGACTGTGAGAAAACAACAGGAAAAGTATGTTACTGTCAACAGTTAGGTGCTCTTGACTATAGTGGACTCAGCAGTGAGGGACAGCATTTTAACAAACTGTGGCGGAACTGGAAACAACACAATAAGTATCTCTTTTTCAGAGAGTTCAGAAAACCATAACGCCATGGTTTTCACTGTGATTTCTAAAGCCTTTTTGATGAGAAGCAAAATAATCATTCAAACAGTTATTTCTCTGCACACTTGTGCTCATCATAGGCATACTTCTTGGCTTGTTTCAGCTACAGTATAGACATTTTCTGTAACTTTTGCAGAAGAAACAAAGGGGCCAGAGCATACCAGAGGATCTGTTCTGGCTATTACTGGCACAGGCAGACTCCAGAAGTGAAGAGGATGTCAGTTCTGAGTAAAGGAGTTGATTGCATCCAGCTCCTATTTAACCAACTCCTTCCCACAAAACCAATCTAGATAAATTTCAAGTGGTATTTGAAAAACTTTCCAGGTTTTTCAAAATATCAGCACACACCAGATCTTCTACCAGCTACTGTGAGCTAAGATAAAATAAATAAACCAGAAGTGGTACCTTCAGAATTCCTTGGCAAGACACATTAACTTTTCATGATCATAAAACCCTCAGAAAATGCAAGGAAGAAGGATGTTATTGCTATAGTAGAAGATCCCTAAATAAATACAAACATACATTCCTGTTCTCTTGTAGTAACCTCTCAGTTTCTGTGGTTTCCTTTTTCTTTAATCACGGTTTTTGATCATGATGGTAGTGGGTCGTAGTCATATACTTTCTGTTCCAGTGGTTGCCAGAAGAAATACAAAGGATGGAGTCTGGCTGCAGAGTGTGTCTAGCCATCCCAGATGGGGCAAGGCCAGCTTCTGGATACAGAGCATGTAGTCAGATAGTTCTTTCTATTCTCAACTGTTTCTTGTTTACTTTTGATTTCTTTGTGTCACAGGCAGCTTTGAATCCTTTGTCGCTGTGCACGTGGCAAGCTGCAACATGGAAGTATTAAATATTCCCACAAAGTAAATGGAAACCTGATGCTGGTCTCATTTCAAAAGAGAAAACTCTTAAACCTTCCTCTTTTGTACGTTTGTATTATTCTCTGGTATGTAACCTCTCCCCAGTAATCAGTACTGAGAATTAAGGCTGAGAATTGTCATAACACCACTAAGAGCAGCTGGAAAGGTTGTCAGAAATATCATATGGTACAGCTCCTTGCATCAGGCACAGTTGCTTAGAAGATTTAATTAAATAATACTAATTGAAAAGATAATCCACAATCATTTTGTTGAATCTGTAGTTTCTCTTGCCAAGATTCATCCATTTCTCTCTGAGAAACTTTTCTTTCACTCTTTAACTCATTGATGAGGTTTCTTCACTATTTTCGTATTTTCATGATAAGCTCTTCCCACACAGCTACATCTACTCTTTCTTCCTTCTAGGTACCAACTTTTCTCACATCAGCCTCCATTTCTGACTTTGGCCAACAAAAGTACTTTTCAGTTCTTGAAAACTTTCACCTCAGCTCTAGGCTGTTACCAGCTACAACCAATAATTTCTCACAGGGTTTTACTAAGCAGAATGTGGCCACAAAGCAGAGCATGTGACAAGTTTTTTCTGTCCTCACAAGGAGAAAGAGTAAGCATGGACACACATGAAGTCTCTATGGGGAGTGGGTTCAAAGATTGCATAAATCTTCTGATAACAGCAGGGCCAGCTTATGCACGAGACACATGCTTTCAGGATAGATGCCAATGCAAGACGGACCTGTCTCCTTCTGGACATGGTCTCATTACTCTGAAACATGACAAGCTGTCAGAAATGCACTATTCATAAGCGTTGTAAAGCAAATAATACAGACCGCGCTGAGGTATGCATTCTTGTTTCACATCAGGTAACGAGGATGTTCTTACCAGTTATTGTAAATCATGAGGTTTTGCAGCTAGCTTTTATCCCACAATCTGAATTCATCTCTCAGTATTTGTGAACACCCTCATCAAGTAGCTGGAGGGGGAAATTCTTGGAGGATAAGCCACAGAACCAGAATTGCATCTTTTTGATAACTTTCATTTGGAACTGAATTGCTATTTTAACTTAATCCTGGTTTTCTACCTCATTCTCAAATTGAAGTAGTTTAACTAATCTCCTTGCAAATTACTTTATTTATTTTTTTCAGTGGCCATTGCAGAGGAGGGACCTACACAACAGCATTCTCCATCCCCTCCCCATACTATGCAGACAGATAAAAGAAAGAAAAATGTGTGTATGGTCTCCGTCTTACTTGCTCAACAATGGGTTAGGATTCAGACAGCAAATAGTGAGGTGATACAGTTTCCATAGTGACTGTCTCATTGAAATGATCTATTTTGGGGATTCCATCAGAGATCACTGGTGTGGTTAGGATGGAAGAGTTCTGTGATCAAGGTTGGTCATCAGCTAAGCAGGGAGGAACAGATGAATTCTGATTCCCCAGGAACAGTTTTGGGAAAATTAAAACACCTTGCACATGGCAGGAATATACCAAAATATGCCTTGATTTACGTTTATGTCCATTTTTATTGGTTAGTACTATTGACCCCATCAAACTATGCTTTAAATGATTATGAATGTGTAATGCTAATTCTATGACCATCTGTAAAAGTATTCATCACCCTTACAGTTACAATGGAAAGCTTGAACATATGCATTATTGCAGGATTGCTGACAACACCAGAGTAACATATCCTAAGGATAAGTTTAAATTTCTGAAGAGCAACCACTGAATCTTGCTCAACAGGATAAGCCACCACGCCATATATCACCTACAGTCCAACAATCCACCTGAATGTACCTAATAATGTTTTCCAAAGGCATTACTTAGTCAAACTTAACCCACAAGGTGATATCACAGAAGACAACGCATTTACTACATCTTTGTGACATTTTCATTAGGGACCCCATTTCTGCCAGCCCCCACCTTTTCACTGCTTGCAAAGTTGGAACTTATGGGAATTAGATTCCACAGTAACTCTCTAAAAACTTCCACTCTTTTCTACCACATAGAAATAGTTCATATGCTTGTTCTCAGTTTTAATTCTTACTGATGTTTCACAGAATCACAGAATGTTAGGGATTGGAAGGGACCTCGAAAGATCATCTAGTTCAATCCCCCTGCCGGAGCAGGAACACCTAGATCAGATCACACAGGAACGCATCCAGGCGGGCTTTGAATGTCTCCAGAGAAGGAGACTCCACAACCTCTCTGGGCAGCCTGTTCCAGTGCTCTGTCACCCTCACTGGAAAGGAGTTTTTTCTCATATTCAAGTGGAACCTCCTATGTTCCAGCTTGAACCCATTGCCCCTTGTCCTGTCACTGGATGTCACAGAGAAGAGCCTGGCTCCATCCTCCTGACACTCACTCTTCACATGTTTGTTGCTACGGAGTTCTCTAGCAGAGAAGCCTAGAAGACTGATTATGAAGTTGAGCACAAAACACTCTGAATTGATTTGCACTTTTGCTAAAATCTATACTTTGCTTAATTTTTTTTTTTTTGGAAAATCAGAAAAACGTACAACAAACTAAAGGGATGCTAACTGATATTTACAAAACAATTGGGAGACTGACAATGTAACTAATGTGCTTTATATATACTATATATCATCATTTTTAAATCAGTGCCAAGTTCACCTACAAAGAAAAAACTTAATTTCCCAATGAGTTCAGTGCTGTTTCTTTCCACCTTTGCATTATGCTTGCATTAAGCTTTTGGATGCACCTTTGTTTTGCATTGTACTGAGACAACACTGCTCTTTCAGCAACAGAGTGCTTGCTTCAAATTTTTTACAAGGATTTGGAATCATGGGTAGAGCTGATGCACAAGAACACTGTTGTTTCCTTATGTACTACCTCTCTAGGCAGCATGCTGTGTAGCTTCTCATTTCAGCATATCGCATGCCAGGAATGCCTCTTATGCTCCATCTGCTTTAGATGCAGGAAGAAGCAGCTTTGCTCAAAAGGCAAGATACATTGCTTTGCTGTGGCAGGAGAGTTATTAACAGTAACAATGACCGAATTCTGGAACTATGCCACCTTTCAAATTTAGCAGTACATCTTGGTAGGAGGATACCTATGCAGATAACGGTTTGCTTAAACAAAATTCAGTCTTAACGGACTTTGTGATTCAGGATTGCAGTTGCTTCCCCTTGATTACAATGAAGCTCAATGAAACAAATAGCGAATATGTACTGTGTAAACACAACTGCTTTTATTTTAAAAATTGGATTGACATAACCCCATACTCACCACTTACTACACATGCCATTTGTCAGTTGTGTGAATTCTTTCTTAAAATTTTGATTGAATCCTAGCTAAAATAAGACAGCTGTATTGAAATAAAGAAAGATAATAAAAATAGGTCTGTGTTAAGATTTTTTACAGAGGCTATGAACTTACCATACAGGTAAAATCTGAGAAAACCTGTAAAGGTACTTACCAACTAGATATTAAGTCATATTTAATGTGCAATAAACCAATGTTGCTATAAACGATGTGTCGCTGGAAAACTCTTCAATGAAGAACATAAAGGAAGGAAGGGGAAAGGAAATTGAGGAAAACCCCTGAAAGCCAGACAAAAATCTCCTCTCTCGTTAGCTCACCTTTGGCTAGTGATGTCTGTCCTGTTCCATCTGGCACAGTTAGACAATGTGTATCCGGACCTAAAAAAGAATTTTGGGATCCACCACTGGGTTTAGAAAGCAGGACCTCCTGGCTTTCTGCCACTTCTCCACAGTCTCCTTCAGGCGGCTCCTCAGAGTGAATCTGTACGCAGAAAGTTAAAGGCTGATCACCCTCTTCTGTGGCAGAGATGTTAACTAGATCAAGCCAGGACTGCCTCTCAAAATAAACCCCTTTGGACGTCAAGGAAGAAGACGACTCTTGAGAGTTGAAAGTGCTTTCAGAAGAGAAGAGAGAACAAGATGCTTCACTTGACAGAGTCGAGGTGAAAGAAGACTTCTGCTGATCCTGCTTTCCAGAAACAAATGGGAGTGGGGGGGAGAGAAAAGAAAAATTATTCCAAAATTATTTCTGTTCCTAGGTTCTGCATGTTACAGATATGCAGCTGAAATGCTAACTGACCAGAATTTGGTACAATCTGATTAATTCTCCATCCAAACAAGCCTGATGTATGGCAGCCAATCTCCTATAGAGCAGTAATTTCAGAAACTAAACCACAAGGAAGCCAGAGGTAAAACAGATAAAAACCTAACAAAAGACCAAGGAAAAATGTGTTGAATGTAGCCTTCCACACTAGGTGTCACACTCACATTCATGCTTTACTTTGTTTTCATTTTATTGGTCTAGTTAAAAATGCAGAAGAAAAACTCCGAATTAGCCATTGACCATGAAGTTCTCTTGAAGAATAAATAATAAGTAAATCACCAATGCCATAACCACGGGGAGACAGAAATGGGCCCAAGCACTGAAGTACCTTGACCTCAGCACACAAAGCCATTTTAGCTGGTCCATTCAAGGGACTGATCATTCACTGGGTCAAGAAGGCTGATGAGTAATATGATGGCAAGTCAATGGTGGAAAGAAAAAGCAGTCATAGGGCAGAGGGCAGGAAAAGGGGAGTGGTACAAAATTTGTGCTGCTTGTTCACCTGCTAAGATTCATCCTTCGGCACCTGAATCTGGAAAGGGACCCAAACTTCACTAGAAACACATCAGAAATCATTAAGACACCCTAAGGCCTCCTGTACTGTACTTGTCACCCTGCCTCAGCAAGAGTGCATACAACCAGAGGTCTTAGAGACATCCAACAATCATGATTAGGAGCTAGGAATTGAATGAGAGAGGGTACGATATATGCACAACTCCATATAAAGAAAGGTTAAGAGAAAGAAGATTTGAAAATTATTCAGCTTTCCCAGACAAGCAAATAGACGCCCAGGTCTTTGTCTACAGTAGGCATTTACATTGCCTGAGTTGTCTTACTATCTGGTTACCAAAAGCAACTCACACAAAAAGAACTAACACCAGTCTGCTTCTTAGCCACCAAACACCTCAGAAAAGATGAGCCAAGAGTCAAACACACACGTAATACATACACAGACACACAAATATACATACAAATACTCAGAAGAGGATTAATTGACAGTAACAAATAAAACAATGAAAGACAAGGGGAGACAAAGCCTTATAGTGAAGCTTTTATCAGAAACTATGAGAAATCGCAATGAGATCATAATGATATGAAAGCCAGATTTCTTGCATCTGCTACTGCAGAAATTCACTCCTGCAAATCATCTGCTGGTGGCCAGGGCCAGAATCAGAATACCAGACTTGATGGACCACAACTCTGTCAAGCTTATGTTCTCAATACATGTGTAGAATAGATCTGTGCAAGGATTAAAACAGATCATAACTAAACTGGAAGCATTGAAAATCACTGAGAAGGTGTTGCTAGGGAAACCCGGATAAGCTGCAAACACAATAAAGGGACTAGCCTAGAATGCTTATTTATAACCTAGTAAACTAGAAATAATATCTACTCATATAAACCAAACCAAGAGTGACAATTTTTTGGATTATGATATATAAACTTCCGCAAGTCAGTGTTGCTGCAATGTATATTGCTTCCTGTTTACATTTAAAATAAACAAAAAAGATTTGCCCGTGCTCCTCATCTAGGTCTATCACGTAGCTACTAATTAATTCAGAAGATGAGGAGGACCAATATCAGATTGTGGGCCACCATTTTTTTCTAGCGCTTTCTTCACTTTTGTAAATTTTCGAAGCCATTCTTCCAAGACTGTCTCAAACACTGCAGGACCAGACTTACTTTATATTCCTCTTACAAGAAGTAGAATATTGTGTTACAGGAGCATTTTTGTTTTTAAAAAGGAAGCCCTCACAAATGCATCCTAAAACAAAGGACAAGGAAGGAGATCCTGTCATAAACTACATGCGTGAGTGATAAAAGTGCCCTTGGGAACACAGGTGACCTGAAGCATTTAATCTAAGTGCTCCTATTGCAAAAACAAATTGTTGAAGCATTTATACAGCCAAGCAGAACAACTGAACAGTAAAAGATCTTACATAGTGTGGATGGTCTAATTTCAACTGTTCAAAGAAAGGAAAGGAAGGTGTTAGATCTCACCTCTATTTTTCTGGCATTTATCCATGCAAAAGAAAGTGCCATTGAAATGAAAACTGTGTCTCACTGAGTGGAATGTTTTTGTTTTCATTTTCATTGCGTGTTAAATAGAAAAACGTGGGTGAGAATAAAGATGACTGCCAGAATGTGTTTCTTTTTCTCTACATATGTGTTGTGGCTTTTTTTTTTTTTTTTGGCATGACAAATGTTTACCTAACTTACTCAAGTGGTTCCTTTGGAAGTTTTGCAATTATCCATACACTAATAAATCTCCATTTGGGGACATTTTAAAAAGCAGATGCTTGAGCCAGCAGATCATAAGGATTCCACTGGAGATCAATGAGTCTCTAGGCATTTTTTTTTGAGAAAAATTATCATTGTGAAACACCTCAAGTGCTCTTTTGGAACTGCTTCAATCTATCGGCTCAACATAGTTGCTGGTGTTTGACCTGTATATCCAGTCACATGTGGAGAAATTAATGCAGATGGTCAGTTTAACTTTTGTCCTACAGATGTTAAAATTTACTTGTTCCTCACTTGCTTTTTTCTTCCACAGTACCCAAAAACATGCATAAACATACAAAGCTCATGATCACTACTTTTTTCTTTTTCAAGTTTCAAAATGGTTTGGGTCAGCAGAGAACTGAACAGCAAGTGAAAACTTTATGCTAGAACTACAGCAAAATGTTTGCGGCTCTAAGATGTAACAGAGCCTGCACCTGGTGGCGATTAGTTTCCAGACTAATAGTTTTCAGTCTGGAGTTGATCTCAAGAAATTTGGAGGCCTTTATGCTACAAGATAGCATTGATTTGGTTTTCCAAAATGTCCATAGCTCCTAACTCTTATTTTGCAAAATCCCTTTGTCACTCAGAAGAAGTGCAACTTTAAAAAACATATAAAAATAATAAAAAGAAATTAACCCCAGTCAGTGCTTCTGGCATTCTTGATGCTGGGCTGGGTTTCCAGGATGGGTGTTTCTTCCATCAGCAATGTGAAAAAAGATTCAAACAGGCCTTCCAAAAGCGGTGCACTCACAGAGTATCAACCCAAATCCATCACATGTCTGAGACCTGGGATCTTGGTTCAAAAACTCTCCAGCAAATAAACAGGCAGCAAGCAGTGTTTAACCAGCCTTTCCTGAGACAACCAAGGGCTCCACTCCTCAAACCAACTTTCCAGTAAAAGCTGTGCTTTCCCAGTCCTTCCAGTGTTGTTGTTTTTTTTTTTTTTAAAGGGCATTAAATCAGGTATTTAAGAGACTCTGACTTGCAGTCAAACACAGCTGCATTGATACCTAACTGTTCCTACCCACCACATAAGGAAGCTGAGCATAGGGCAGACCCATAACAGCTGGAATTTATTTCAGTGGCCACTTCTGGGGTGAAAAGATGACAACTTTGCTCAATAGGCACTAACCTGTGTCTGTGGGGGAAGGGATTTTAAGGTAGGGATGAGGAGAAGGGAAATCAGCTGAGAAAGGTAAAGGCTGAAGCAAAGAGAACCCTTGCAGGAAAGGCTGAGGAAGCAGGAGCGCTCAGCACCTGCACACCATTGCCTGCCTCCCACACATTCCCTGATAAAATGTGGAGGCCAGCACTCAAGAACAGCATATAGGAAGGAGACAACCAGAGATCACCTCTGCAGCAACAGACTGACAGCAGCAGGAAGCCAGAAAAACAGAAAACTAAAAGCAGCACCTGTTTAAAACTCCTCATCTGGAAAAACACAGCCATTCACTCAGAGGTGAGCAGACGGAAAAGACATCTACAGCCTCTTAAAGGCAAGCCACTGAGGTATAAAATTCAAGATGCCTCATTATCGGCCCTCGGCCCAGAATAACTCTGGGAGATGTATTGCCAAGGCTCCTATTTTCTCCAATATTTACAACCACTCAACGACATTTAACTTCACAAAAAAGAATCACGTTTCATACAGCAGTGAGCACCACACACGCCCTGAGTGCCAGGTGGATTGTTTCACAGTGATTAACACTACACAACTGCTTCAGGCGAGGAAGTTGAGACTGACTTATCAGACTGAAACAGAACAGGGCAAGTAGGTGACAGTGTGACATACGCTCCTAGCTTTATGCAAGCTAATTAAAAATTGCCAGACAGGCAACCCTGTGCATAAAATCTCCTTTTATTATAGCCTGGGACCACACAGGCTTCTCCAGCTCATCTGCGTATTCCCAACTCGCTCCTGCTTCGCTGCCGCTATACCCACCCTGGCTACTGGCTGTAATTTCAGTGGGCCATACAGGAACCTGTACCACACCAGCGAGGCAGCAGACGCTTCCCTTCCATGAGATGCAATATTATTTAGTACTAAGCATACTGCACTGCGTACCCCTTGATGCTAACTTTCAGTTGGGGAAGAGAAAGGCTTGAACTCAGGACTCCTTATTTTAGCTGCATTACCACTCCAAGCCAGATTACTCATTTCTAAACACAGAATTAAGAAAACTCGTAATCTTAAAGCACATGTAAGGGCAGATAAGATCACTGGCAAAAGCAACAATACAGTAACAAGATTAATAGGGCAATAAGTGGCTAATAATTGGGCAAGTCACTTTGATTAGACACGTGAGGGTGGACAGTGCTTATTCTAATTTATGAAGTGAGGCAGGAAGGAATATTCTGGGCAAATACTCTACAGTAAGAGAGAAAAAAAATAGTGTAGATTTTGAGAGGATGGCTATTTTTATAGGCTATTTTTCAGAAGTAGAGGGAAAGAACCGATTTTATCACTGTAAGAGGCCTTTCTCCCTTCACTTCAATGCCACACAAGCAGCTTCAACTTCAACAGTCTTAAGAACAGCTCATTCAAATAAATACAAATCTGTTGGGTGACGCTACTGGGGTCACAAAAAGAAAATTTTGGACTGATTAAAAAAAAGTATAATATTAAAAACTAGGTTGCGACAGCGTGTTAAAAATATTGTAAAGAATAGACACAGTGTGTGTATGAGGCCGAGTGACACCTTCCTTTATCCAGCAGGATAAATATGCCTCCATCCGAAGGAGCTGTTCTTTGACAGTGCAGGGCTCCCAGTGCCACAGGCTGTAGTAATTGTGTGCTCTGCCACAGGGCAGGGACAGTCAGTGCATCCTCATTTCACAGGCACACAGGGTGAACATTTCCAGGCGCTGTTTTAGGTTCCTCCTCAGGGGTCCACCACATCAAGAAAGTTTTGTTCCCATCGACTAGCAACAAGAAATAAACTGATTTCTGTAACACTTACTGAAGGAGGAGGTGGTGGCGGGACTGGGTAGGGAGGAGGTGGTGTGTCTGTTATTTCTGGGTCATCGTGTTCACTTTCGCTGTAGCATTCTGAGGCAGACATGGAAAATGAGCAAAAAAAAAAGTGTTAGACCAACATTCATTTATTCCTCGCAGCGCTGTGGTAGCCAATAATCACCAAGTAGGATGTTCTGAGCTGAAGACCATGCTGTAACAGGTCAGTGCCTCCTACAGTGAAGATTAACCCACTTGTGGTAATGTAACACTAATTCATGGCAACATTTTTTTCTTTTTTAAGTAAAAAAATGTGCTCATTTGCTATGGCAGGAAACACTAGGCAGCACCTCTCTAGATAGCATCACAAATAGGTTTGGGATTGTTTTTTTTCCCTCTCTTTGCAGCTTTTAAAAGAAAGGCTGCATCATTTGTAGTAAATGTTAGGGAGACCTGTTGCAAGTAGCATATGCTGTCTCTTAATCTCTGTAAAAAGTAAGTTTTCCTGGAGCTATCAAAAGGCATTGGTGCAATTTTGGAGAAAACATATTGCTTGCATAGTGCTTTGGAAACCACAGAGCAACCTCAAGAGAGTCTTCTGTAACTCACACGGGCATACCACATGGCACAGAGGTGCATATGCAGAGTTTATAATAAAAGTGACTACACACCTCACTCATTTTTTTTTAATAAAAAGTGAGCTGATAGAGCCTCGGTATCTTTTGACATGTGGCAGTGTCGTGGGTTAAGCAGAGCAGAGTTAATTTTTTTTTTTTCCTTTTCCCTTCTCTTCATAAATAGCTAGCAGAAAGCTATGTTTTGGATTCCTGCTCAGGAGAGAATTGATAAGAGAAGAACGTTTATAGTTATTGCTAGGATGTTGCTATTTGTTCTCAAAGACATACATTCAGCCTTTTGGGGGGGAAGAGACAGTCTGGCTTCTAGCCTGGGATTTGCTTTTAGGTAAAGATTGAGAAGCAGACTGA
>WKFP01014747.1:553419-578282 GCA_011057875.1 Pterocles orientalis
CAAATCCCA
This sequence comes from Pterocles orientalis, assembly GCA_011057875.1. Classification (NCBI taxonomy): domain Eukaryota; kingdom Metazoa; phylum Chordata; class Aves; order Pterocliformes; family Pteroclidae; genus Pterocles; species Pterocles orientalis. Next base: position 553,429 of record WKFP01014747.1, read on the forward strand.
GGCTAGAAGCCAGACTGTCTCTTCCCCCCCAAAAGGCTGAATGTATGTCCTTGAGAACAAATAGCAACATCCTAGCAATAACTATAAACGTTCTTCTCTTATCAATTCTCTCCTGAGCAGGAATCCAAAACATAGCTTTTTGCTAGCTATTTATGAAGAGAAGGGAAAAGGAAAAAAAAAAAATTAACTCTGCTCTGCTTAACCCACGACAGGCAGAGATGCAGTCATTATTTCTTTCAGCTACTGGTGTAATAGGTGAAAGTGTTTTCTTAGATGCTTTTAAAAACAGATTAAATGAAGTGATAATCATTGATAAAACGAGACACAAGAAAAGGGGAAGCAGTAAGTTGCTGGTTCCTATTCCCAGGGCCTGGCTGTAACCACTGGGCAAGACCACTTCCCTCTGCTAAATCTCCCAGCACGCAGCAGCCTTTCACATCCAACCTCCATAGCAGCAAGTGCTTGCATCCTGCCCTGCACCACATGTGAAGGGTGAGAGCGCTCATCCCCACGCAGCTGAGCTGGGGACATGAAAGGTTGCAAAGGCACAGTTGGAGCTTGATGAGGACCTGAGCATGTGCCGAGCGTGACAAGAGCAGCAGCTGCCTGTGCAGTCTCCCTGGAAGCCACGGTGCACTGCCTCTCCCTCCACAGGCTGCACACAGCAGCTTGTGCTGTCCGAGAGCAGCTGGGGCTCTCCAGTGGAAACAACCTTCCAGCTCTCTCCCCAAGTGGGAAAGGGTAGTTTATGTTCTGGGAGTTCTATGTAAGAGCTGGACTTCATGGGTTCACACCACCAGAAAGCACTGTGCTAGCATGGTCTCTGGGAAATCACCTGTGATTATCTCATCTTTTAAGTAAATTAACATCCACACACTTTTTGTCCATGTCATTTGGGGGTTTTAAGAGAACAGGATTTTATACATGAGAGAGAGGCTTCCAGGATGTTAACAAAGTGAAGCTTAAAGAGATTCATTACTTTTCCCCATACTTTTTGCAGAACTGTAGGGATTTTTAACAGCATAGCTGCTATTCTGTTTACTGGAAATATGTGCTGGCACATCTTAGCATAAAGGACTGAGACTGGCTGCAATAAGGCCTATATCAAATTCTAAGGCTCTATTAATGCCTTCTTGAATAACTCATATTAAAGAGCTTATTGTTTCTACAGCTCCCCTTTTAGGCACACAGAAGAACTGAAAAAACTCAACAGCTGTTTCTGATACTCTGAATAGGCAAATAGGGGTGGGAGGGGGGTATTTAAAAATGCATAGAAAGTACACGAATACACAAGAACTGCCAAAACAAGAGCCAAGACCCTCCTGAAGAGTTATGGTGTGTGATACAGAGGGGAGAACCAGGTCAGCAGGAACAAAAGTGACTGGGGTAAAGAAAGCATTTTCCTGAAACACAGCAATGCCTCTGCAAAGTTGTGTCCGCCCAGGCGTGTCGGTGGGGTGCTGCTGAACCCACACTCAAGGAAGCTGCTGAAGCACCTGTGACAAAACACACATGGAAAGACTAGGACATGTTTGACATTGGAATCAGAATGCCTTTTTCCAAAGGGGAAGTGGGGCACCAGCTTCAAAAGCTGAAGTTGTGGCTGTGTTATATTTATTGTAGGGTAATTAGATAACCTGCTGCAGAAGTCATTGAGTGGATTATCCTGTATCTTTCTCTCCTTTTTTTTAAAATTAAGATTAGCATGCTGACTCATTTTGAATTATTTTATAATTCTTGACTTAGCCAACACAACCAATACTACGTATTCATATATTTTAAAAAAAATTGTTTGACCATCCTAATTTTCCATCAAACTTCTCCTTTGTGATAACATGGGCATGTTTGAACACTTCCTCCCTGAGTACAATTGCCATGCAGTTCTTGCTACACAGCCTAATAGTATAGCCCTTTATCCTAATTATCTCTAACTGTTTTGTTACAAAATTGGGTTCAAAGAGGACATAGGCATTTTGCAGGAATTTAGGAGTAAGGAAGTTAACAAGTTTCCAGACAAGAAATAAAGAGGAATCTTGAACTGAAAACAAAGAAATTGATGAGACCTGCTGAATCTCCAGAAATTGGTGGTATCCACGTTTACCAGCCCCAAAGCTGCTTTTAGTGGCAGAGTATAAATGGATACAGAGTATAAACAGAACCAGATCAGACTAATCAATATGTCCAAAGCCTGAACATAAACCACAACCTTATTCTGGGAAACAGCAGAAGGGATGAAGAGAGGAGCATTTCAGTGCTTAGACAAAATGACTGCATCACCTAAGTGTTCATGCTACTACAACTACCAGTTTCTTCTTCATAATGCCAGCTCCTTCACAACCTGAGCAGTTCTAAAAAAGGCACTGAGTACCAATACTCTAAAAATGGAGGGTTAAAAACCCAGGAGAAGATACATAGTCCTCAGGTCACAGTCCATCCCTGGTTTGCTAACACAGTACTGCCCACAACACTTCTTCTAACCCAGCTCCCATCACACATGTCCTCACCAACAGCTTTTCCAAGTGTTCTGACAGGTGACTTTGCTTTGTCCTCTACCCAGATTTGTGATTTGAGTGAAGGTATTCTCTCAACAAAAAATTCTGATAGGTCTTTGTGCAAATTGAATAAATAAATTGCTAATTATCTTTTAAAATTACTCATTCTACAATGAACTCTTGGGCTTTTCTCTGAAGAAAATTGTAGGCTTCAGTACACCACTACCAGTCCCACCCCCCTGCAACATTGCTGTTGTTGAAACCCCCAGAAACAGAGGAGACAGTAGGGACAGGTTTATATTGCACAAGATGTTCCCAAGCTATCAAGATCCTGTGCCGTAGCACAACTCTTGTAACATAACTTACCAACTCAAAGGCCAGAGTAGCACAGCTCTTTCTCTTTGCACTTGGTAGGCTTAGCAAGCCAGCAAACTGCCAGAAAGTACTTACACACCTCTCACAAGATCACTGAGTGTCTCTCGGTGGCACTGTTTCTCACCATTGTTTATTTTTCTGTGATTACTCTGTGCTGTGTCAGTGTGATTTCTCTGAGTTCAGTTGGCAGACAGACCCAAGTTGATAATTTAAAAGAAAGAAAAGAGCTGACAAAAATATGGCCAAGTAAAAAACTTTGAAGAACATGATGTAGTTACACACTGAAACCACCATCAGGAGCCTACCTTCCTCATTCTTCCCATTGGGCGCCTGAGGGTCTATAGCCATCCCCAGCTTACTTAGCCACCTGTGTTTGAAACAGAGGGAATACAGAATTAGGGATGCTTGCATGCTGTTCAGACAGAGTTTTGCCCCTTTCAGGTGTGTTCTGTTACTACATCTGTTTTCACTAACCTGAAGATTAAATGTCAAAGTTTCTTCCTATTTCCTAGAACATCTTCTAGAAAGTCACCAGTTACAAGAATACTAATACTCCCCATTGTGAGCAGGACTAATTGCCCAGGACATCTTTCCCTGATCCTGAAAAAAAGCACTACAGATAACCAAGGAGTTGCAAAAGTTTGTGTGCTATAACACTATGTTAGTGGCTTAGTCCTGCTGTTGAGTTTTCATCTTTCACCTAAGATGAAGCAAAAGGCCCAGCAGCCATAGAAGATGTTGTCAGCTGCCGTGGCCAAAGCTATTCTAGCACAGTCTAAGGATCTAAGCTATTTGAATCTAGACTTTCTAACCATTATATACCACTTTAACTCCCTATGCACTTTTGGTTTTAGTAAGTCTCACTTCCTGTGTTGCTTTAAGATATTAACAAGCTTTTTTTTTGTTGTTTCTCTGCCTAGGTGGCTGCATTTTTCTAGTGCTAGAAACAATCCCTGGATATACTTTTTGTAGGTCATTCAGATCTATCCAGGTTTTAAGAAACTAATAACTAAAAAAGCTCAAGCCTTTCAAATTAAAACTGAAGGCCTAAGCAGAGACTATATGAAGGGTGGGAATTAAGATTCATAACTCTGAAAAAATATTACATTTGCTCTTGATTCTACTGAAGCAATGGGAAATTTGCTAGTAAAATCAGTGTTAAAGTAACTGGTTTTTCAGACTGCGGTATGAACAGTAGAGCCACATAGCAATTCAAGAAGAAAAAGTGTCACTTCTGTGAGAGTGGAGTATTCACTTTCTTCTAACAGTTAATCATAACAGTTTTTTTTTAATTTAAAAAAAACTAAACAAAATAAAAGGCTTGCTAAAAAAATATAGGACTTAATTAACCACAAAGTCAGATCACTAGGAACTATGTGCAACAGGCCAGGTGAATGCATGCTTCTAGCCAGCACATTTACTTTCCATGTGTGCATGACAACGGCAAATACATGCTAAATTAATGAAGCAAATTACTGTATTAATAAATGCACTGTTTATATATATATATATATGCATGAAGAGTTACAAAAGGTCATGATCTGTCGAGCATTCATGCACACCAACAACTCAACACAGGCAAATGCCCCAGTGGGTTCAGTGGAACCACTCACATGCACATGTATTGGCGGGACTGCAGCCAAGAGAACAGATGTCTTTTAGTCTGTTTTGACAAACGCGTGAGTATCCGTGTACTTTATGTATTAAATGCATGTATTAAATATTTTGCCAAGGAAAACATCATCAGTTACAACAGTGAGGAATTAGTGCAGTATAATGCAAGCTGCTCTAACTCTAGGCTACTTAGCTTTAAGCCAAAATGAAATTTACTCGAGAAGTGGAGTTTGAAGAAAATCATTCTGGGGCCATAAAAGCTGAGACACCTGCACAGATTTCAATCACTCTCTCACATGAGACTAAACATTTCAAAAGTGTCATTAAGACACTGAGAATTTCCAGCTGGGCTCCAAACTGGCTTTTAACACTCGCTAATATCACACATTACCTCTAATTTTCCTTTTCCTTCTCCCTACATCCTTCCCTCTCTTCTCTCTCAACCAGGGTTACTCTCTTGACAGAAATATTTCTGTCCACCAGTCCCTCATTCTCAGTCATCCTCAGCACATCTGCCTCAAGAACTTCTCGCTCCGTTCAGGAGCTCCAGTAGGAAATGGAGCAAAAGAGAAACAGATGGTTACCTCCCCACCAGTATGCACTGTGCTGCTCCAAGTTGCAAAGGACAATGCATCCTTTCCATCTATATTTCCTTGTATGCATCTATAGAGTACAGATTTATGAATATGTATGTACATACACTAGTGTTGTATCATGCATTTCTGTATCTATAGCCTTTTCGGAAGGTCACACACGTTCTCTCAATCTCTATCCTTTTCTGTTGTAGTAAATACGTAGGAGATCTCCTCTTTGCAGAGGGAAAGAATGGTCAATGCCCTGTGAAGAACCTCATAAAGGTCACCAGCAGAGCCACGATTAAAATCCTGACCCGACTGTCATAGGAGCTCTCTTCCCATTTAAATTGTACTGCCTTGTATCCAGCATAAGGACATTTAATGCAATAGCATTATGAACAGAGTGCAACCTGAAGTAAAAAAGACAAAGACATGAGATGGATCTAAATCAGACAGAACTGGATCAATAGCAAGTAATATCTATTGTGATAGCTCAGTGATTTCTAAAATGGCAGTTTCATATCCCTTTTTACCTTGCATTAAAAACTGCATGAATGAATTGTTCTTACGAACATTTGTGGAAAGAAAATTCTCATCCGTCATGAGGATCATTTAACTGCAACACAGTTTGGTGGTGAAGTAACTACTTACTTAAAGTAACAGCCCTTGCTATCCCTTTAACCCTCCTCGTTAACTGACACGCTACTCTGAAAGCAGACAATATTCTAGCCCTAGATCACTTCTGGCACAAAACCATACATACTAAGCTTTTCCCTCTCTTTACATTCTTCTCTCACTTCTCCCAAGGTGATGAACTTGCCATCAAACCTTTTTGCCTTGCTAGCAGAAAGGGATTTATACCAGCAAATGTTGGAAAGATTAGTATCAAAATCAGGCTAATGATGCGATTCTGATTTCAGCTGTCATTAGTTAACAAACAGCATTTTCCTTCTCTACAATGACCAGAGAACAAAACAGACTCAGTAATTCCCCAAATAATGTTATCAACAACCGCTTGACAATGAGAGAATGAACTTTCAAAGGGCATTCTCAGGCACAAAACAGGATGAAATATGGCCAGTCGCTCCTACTTACGTGTTCATTTCCACAATATTTTCTGCTGCAAAATAAAACGTCTTGATCTGTGGGTGGCTGATCTTAATAGCACTTGAAGAAAAGAAAAATAGAAGAGATATGAAGAAAACTAGTTTACATAAGAAAAGAGAACAAAGCTGAATGCATTATTTAAAATATTTATTCACTCCACTATATTAATCTAGATCACTATATTAATACAGATCAGCTTATCCAGCCATATAGCTCTTTCCTTAAAACACTAGTCTATTTTTACCTCATTTCCTAGGCCACACGCTATTTAGAGGGTATGAACTACAAGAACTAAAAAAGGAAGGAATGAAGAATAAAACAAAGACTTTCATTATGCCATTACATAATTCAGTTGTGTGCCCACATCTCAGATGCTGTGTGCAGCTTTGCTTCCCCCAGCTCGGAAAAGCATAGTAAACCTGGAAAAGGTTCAGGGAAAGGTCCAGGGGTGACCCAAAGTATGGAACAGCTTCCATGAGGCTAAGACCCCAGAGCATGGAAAATTGATGGTTGAGAGAAGGGACCTACAATACAACAAAATCACAAGAAACATGCCGTGGGTGAATGGGGACTGACTCTTCTTTGTCTTTTCCAAGACAAGTTTAAGGAGGCACCAAAAATGCAACTAGGGGCAGGTCTGAAACAAACAAAATGGCAGTAGGCCCTTGACATGCCAATAGTTAACCTGTAGTCTCAGCCACAGACTATGCTTTACTTGAACAGCCGTCAGTAAGACTTTTCAGAGGGTTTTTTTCCTAAAACATAGTCTACAATCCTGAGACTGTGTGGCTTCCCTCTTTTCTTCCTTATTAGGTGACTGACCCTGTCCCATGGAAGCACACACACTAGTCTCAGCCACTCCTCACAGTTCTCCTAACTTATCCCATCCTAAATAAATTATGAGCTCATGTTTTCCTCCCAGTCATTGACAGCCAATGGCTGCAGAAGTGAGAGGCAACATTTTCTCATGGTCCTGCAATATGTGACTCAACCTTTCTTCTGGGAAAACAAAATGGAGCTCCTCATTCAAAATATCCATCCTCTTTCTTTGGAGAAGCCCACAGTTAGTCTCAAGAACACGTACAGCTAATGTTAGTGTGAGATCCAAACAGAAGAATGAAGGCTTTCTCTTGAGCGAGAGAGTAAAAACCATGCTGAGCTTTACAACTGTTGAACAGCAGCAACATCCCCCCAAGCCTTTGAAGTGTACTCAGAAGCAGCTGGAAGTCAGTGCTGCCTGTGGAGTTTGGAGACAATATTTTAAATTTGTACCCTGCTAAAGAAAGTTGCCTCACAGCAGGCTAAAGAATAGTCCCAACTCAGAGGGAAGCAGCAATGCTTGCACCACTGTCAACTCCCCACCCAAGAGAAGGTACCTAAGATAGAATATGACTTACTCATAATCAGTGAATGGAGAGAAGGAAGAAAAACCCCATTTGCCATCCTGATCTACTTTTTTATTTGTAGTTTTAACATGGCACATCTGACAGAGAATTTTCTAAAATATTTTTGCAATATGGTTTTCTTTCAGTAGCTCAACTAATATCTCATTATTTATACAACACAAAGGAACTCCCTATAGCTTCATTGTCATGCACTGCTGAGATTCAATTCTTTGCAACGTTATAAAAATAATGCAAAACTGGGAGCAAGAGATAAACTTACTGCTTTTTTTTGCATTCAGTTGCTCGGTCCACACTGAAGTCTGTAAGTCTGATGAATCCTTCTGCTTTTTCAGCCTGCAATAAGAAAAAAAAAAATTAAAATCACCACATCAACCAATTGGTATACTACCAGACTCCAATGTTCAACAATATTTAACATGCAAATGCTTGGGTTTTGACAGCTTTTTATAGTGTGAAAATATATGCCCATCACCATGGGGACAGATTAACACCCCATGTTTTGGCTGATATTTGGGAACAAGAAATATTCCTATACCAGCTACTGTTTGTGCAAGTCCTGGGTGCTAGAAAGCCACCACTCCTGTTTGTGCGAGGGGCAGAGTATGAGCACAGGATCTGCTGCATGCTTCCAAATATCAAAGTGCCTGAAAGAGGAAGGATCCTCAGCTCCTACAATAGTGCTGAGGTAGATTCCCCCTTCTCCTCACCTCAAAGCATTTGTATCAGAGTACCCTTATCTAATATTTGTGATTAAGGTATAAATCTGAAATTGCCAAAGGCAAAATTTAGGTTTGGATCAAACCAGGACTAAAAACAGCAAGAAAGTGGAGGAACCCAATTCCTTTGCAGCTATCAGTGAACACACAACTTCTTTTGACAAAGAGACCAGCACACTTTGTTCATAGACCACAGAAAAAGAAACTGCTGACCCTCAGCTCTAAAATCAGAAGCCTGTCAAAAGAGGCAGATGACATAAGAGAGGACAAATAAGGGTCTGGATGTTATATACAACCTTAAAGGAGCATTTGTTCCATTATACAGCATGCATGCATGTTACACAGATCCAAAACAGCACCACGTTTAATGATTTATGTATATTTGAAAAATACATGTCTATAGCAATGGGAATTCAAAAGCAACCCAAAATGATCATAGGAAGAGATGAAGGGTGTCCGCCAGGTAACTCTAACATGGACCGTTTCATAGCATCACCTATATACACCCGTACACGAGCAAGGCAGAGGCAATACAGGCTGCTCCCACACCAGAAGGTGAAACAGTGCGAGGGGCTGGTCCCACACAGATGAGCTCTGTTGTTGAACACTGCAAACCAACCTCAGGTGGCTTTGGTCACCCAGCTATCACCTTCCCTCCCTCCCACTCACAAAAATTTGCAGGCATGGTGCAGGACATAGCAAAAGCCAGGCAGACATTTACAGCACACTGTTTATATATGCAGTCATCCCTTTCTGGATAGGGGAGGGCTTACTGAGCATTGGCATTTGTTCTGGGTCAGCTGGACTCTATGTCAGGGAGTGGCTCCAGCAAAACTGAAGTTAACCAGTTATCCTCAGTTCTCTGTTCTTGCTGCCTGCAGCTGAAACATCTTCCTTTATTACACCTATCTCCGTTCACCTGATCAGCTCCAGTAAGACTAGGACTCCTCCTAAGAGGAGCAACAATGTAGACAAAAGTCTGTAGCACATAATGTCAGGGAAAACTGTACCTCCCAAAATAAATGAAGTGCTTATTCCTGAATCACTTCTTTGTTGCTTGCAGCCCTTATCCCTGGGCACATTAAAATTCTGAAAACGTACACTGAGTTAAAGCAGGTAAAATACACACAATTACAAAGACAGAGGATAAATGAAGATGACTGACAGCATCTCAAGTCACATTATGCATGAATTGAAGGGACTATAAAAAGATTTTCGAGACACGTCTTTGAGCTTTAACGCTTGGAAGTATGGATCTCTGAGAACTGAAATATGGATACAGAATGAATTTTTCAGGGGGTGGCTTCCCTGCACCTCTGCATCTCTCTTCTTTGGGATACAATAAACCACGGCATAACCATCATTCCTGTAGGTTACATGTATTAAATATTCATAAGAGAGGTTTATATTTTCAATGTTCAAAAGTAAATGCTTTTGCCTGTACCAGGAGGGAAAAAAAAAAAAAAAGTGGTAGAAGGGGTTGGGGTTTTTAAATTTTTTTTCAGTACAGAAGAAACAATAATGTTTATTAGCATCTGGGCTAAAATAAATTTTGATTTTTGCGATGTGCCCTCATTTGTAAAGAAATACGTGTATTTACAGTTTTGTGTTTTTAACTTTCTCTGATTATATTTGTACCTGTCAAGCTTGTTTAGAGCCTGGCTTGGGGAGCTTTTGTTTCCATTCAAAAGGTTGGAATTTAGTGAAGCTAAACTCACTGAGACAAAATAGCAATTAACTAAAGAATAAAAAATTAAAAAGACTTTTTAAAAGCCAAGGGTGGGGCATGTGTTTCAATCTATTAGACCTTGAGCTAGTATTTCCATCCCAGATTCATAGTACACTAAGTATATAGGGATGATAAATGAGTAGGGGTGAGAAAGGAAGAGCTTTATTCATGGGATGCGTTGCACTAGAGAACGAACTGGCCTGCATTTCTATACCAAAAAGAGCGATCACTTATTAGAACTGGTGCAGCAAGAACACTGAAATTCCTGTTTGGTTCTCAAGACCAGTCTAAGAACACCAGAAACCAATCTCATAAAAGCAGTTCATGGGGTATCAAAGGCATTATTACACCCATTGCTGCATGAGAAATGTATACAGTGCCAGATGTTTCTCTGCAGCATCAATCAATAAGCCCAGTTAAAAAAAAAGTAATATACCCAGGTACCTTCTCACCCACACAACAATAAACCCATGGCTTGAGCTAGGTAAACCATCATGTAGGTGAGTGGGTGACTACGGTTTGGGGTAGTTCTTGGCCTTGCATGTTACACCTGCAATCACAGCTCAGCCAGTTTCATCTACTGGTACACTGGCCATTGATCTAGACTGTGTCCTACAAATTGCTTAGGGTGCTGCACAGACACTCATGAGGAGATTAAGTCCATGCAATGCCATTAGATAAGTCATTGCTTCTGCCATCAGTTCTTTTTAACTTTATACAAATATTTGATCATTCATGTTTTGTATTGGGCTACTGAATTATCCGGATCCTGTATGCCAGTGTGGGGACATTCACCTGGGATGCAGAGAAGGAACTTGGACTTGAACCACTCACATATCCAATGAATAACTAAATTAGAGGAACTCTCTCTAAATTGCTAATAGAAATAGGGCTGTAGGCTTTGATTTCAGCAATTTACATTTACCAGTTTTACAACAGGGAAATCTCCAGATTTCTTATGCAGTATTTGGCATGTTCCAGTTGATAAAATATTATGTTCAGCACGTTCAGGGTTTATATTAATTCTGTGATTTCACATTTGCTCATTTATAAGAAAAAGTTAATGTTTCATTTTATGTATGAGTGAAAGGAAGGGGGATAATGGTGTGCAGTTTAGGAACTTTAGGAGTTTAGAAATCTTATGAGCATTATTGCAGTCAGCAAATAGAATTCCAAATGAACACTAGGAACAGAACATGTGGAAGTCATCTTTTTAGTCATTATTGGGATAAAAATGACTTTTTAAAATATTAAGAATGTATAGAAATCCTAAGTGTTTTCTTTTCTCTGAAATGTTATCTTTAACATGACTTTAAGCATGCTATTACTTAACTCACACATTTCACTCAAATTTCCTTCAGATTTTATTGCAATGCTGTAAAATAGCTCTAAAAAACTTAGATTAAAAGAACCTTGACCTGTTTCCTGTTTAACCAGGATGTTTAAAAGAATAAGCTGTTATCTCTTGTGTTTTTTATGCAGGTTAGCCTAACATATAAATCTGCACTTTCTGCTATGCCCATTTGTAGGAAAATAATTTCAATAATAACAGTCTCTGCAAATGCTTGGGGCAAAAAAAAAGTAACCACCTTTTCCACAGAAAAAGCTTTTCACTCAAAAAAATTCAAGCATATTTATGAAACGTAATGCATAAATCCAATGAAAGAGGCTGCTGTCCTTTTTAGCTTACCTCAATACACTGTCTAAACTATGTGGCTTTAGGAGATTTAGTGAATAATTCAATAGACTTGTCCAATATTTAAACTGAACATAATGATGAAGAAAAATTTTTTTAAAATAGTGCTGTAAAGTGAAGATATCTAGTTGTTGTGGAACAGCTCCAAGCTGCAATTCAGGGTACTCCTGATTGCTTCACCACAGTGTTTCGGTACTGCCCCAGAAGACCCAGAAGCAGTTCAGTCCTCAAGACTTGTTAGCCTTTCTTCTCTCAACCAAGTACAATGAGGCAACCTATAGAACTGTGAACAATTTGTGTAACATATTGGACCAGAGGTCCCCAAAGCCCTCAGCACAATCAACCAACATCAATGACTTTATCATTTACATAACCAGCAACTATAACTCAAAGGTGAAAAGGTTTCTGTTTTAAAAGACTTCAATTATACAGCTCCTGGAAAAGCTGTCAGAGTGAGGAACAATTTAAATGCAGCAAACGAGGAGAAAAAAAAAAAGATAAATAGTGACAGTAGATCACAGCCTGCAACCCTTTGATTTTTTTTTTTTTCAGCTGAATCCCCATGACAACCATCGTTAACACGTCCTGCAAAACTGTATTTCAACTCTGCTTGGAAACCAGCCAGCTATCCTAAAGGTACATGAGACAAAAGCATTTAGACCTATCCCTTTCCAGCCAGCACTATCCAACACAGTCACAACAAGCACAAGGAGGCAGGAGCCTGGGTTACATGTGGATGATCTCCCCACACCACCCCTCTTCCTATGCAGAAGTACTGATTCCTTCCAGAGTTTCAGTACAAGTACTAAAACTGCTAAAGGGGCAGGCAGGATCACACTGGCCTCTTTAAACATTTGTCTTCAAGGCAGCTGCCCGCTGAGAGCAGTACTCAAAAGAGGGAACCAAATATAAATGAAGAGCAGTTGTCCAAGGAGTCCGGGCTTCCTGAATGCAACTAGAAAGTCTGACTGCTTGGATCCATTTTCTGAATTTCTGTGAAAACCAACCCTTCTGTGTTTCTTCCTAGTACAAACAAATTTCTCTCCCCAGACTGGGGGTGCAGCCATGCTGTAAAAAAGTTTACCTGTCTCATATGGTATCCGTATTTTACACAAAAAGCAAGTGCACATGGGAAGAGGTTTGAGGGCAGTCTACCCAAGGCTGCTGAGACCACCAGGGCCCTAACTTCACTACTCCCAGTACCTCAGCTAGCCAGTCAAAAGCTAATCTGGATTTACCTGTGTCCTCTGGTTTGCTGTCAGTGAAGGAGAAGCTTGACTCTCGGGGTGCCTAATCTGCTGTTGCTGACCCTTCTCAGCATTTTTTTTCCCTCTTTTCATCTGTGGCTTTTCCAATGTATTTTTGTTAAACTGAAAGAACTACTGTCTGCAAACATCACCAGAAGTGTCTTATTTTGCCTCTCCCAATGTGCTGCCTGTGCAAGACCCAGAACCAGAGTGGCTTGAAGGCAAATTGAGCAACAGAAACATCCAGAGCTTCAGAGGTGCCTGACGACACACTTCACTGAGAACATGATGTCAGCTGAGGTTACCTACCCAAATACAGGACAATGCATATTCCCATACAAATTCCACCCACTCCCTATTTTCTCCATCTGCATTAGAAAAAAAAAGGTTAGGTCCAGCACCCCGTTGCTATGTTACAGTTGCCAGTGTCTGGTTGACTGCAGTTTCCACACAGCCATGAGCAAAACATGCTCATTTCTCACAAGAAGGAAACTGGTCAGGCAGAGCTACAGGCAGCCAGTGTGCCCCAGTTCCTTCAACCTCAGCCCCGCTCCTCCACCACCACCTTTTGCTTCAGCCTCAAAGAGGAGCTGTCACAGGAAGCCTTAGGCATGTCAGGAGCAGTGCTCCTCCTCTTTCATCACAACTGTGAAGAACTTAAGATTTCCATCTTGGATGCGCTGTTGGGAGCAAAGATTGACTCCACAGACAGCAGTGGAAGTGCAGGCAGTATTAAAGCCAGGCCAGATACAGAAGTAAAAAGAAACATCAAGCAAGCCAGTGAATACATCCTTGCTATTACTGCTTCATCAGTCTAAAGGTGAAAATATCTGTGAAAACACAATGCATCTAACTCATCTCAGATACAACTCTGGAGCATGGCTCTGGTGTCATCAATGTAAGTAAACAGATCTTAGCAAAGGACACCTCCTCTCCTTCCCACACCCTGTAGTTACTGCCATTCTGCAAACATTTCCCGGATCTACAGTTATGCAGAGGCTGCACTTTAAGTTGTCCAAAGAAACCTCGGGTTTTTAAAGTAACAAGGTGTGTGAGAGTCAGCAGAAGTTGAAAACAAAGAGATGGTATCAGCTAGCACGTTTACAAGAAGAACTGTGATAGGTGAGAAGTCAGGGCTGACATAAGCCAAGAGTATTTTGAAGCTGCATGAGCTCTTCAGAACATATGGAATAAATGTACAGAATGAGTCTGCAACCTGTTCTTCAGCTTTGTTCATTTTGAAGCAGTCAGCAACAGCCAGAAAACAGGCATGGACTAAAAGGATGAGTTCACCCAAATGAAGAATAATGTCTAGGAGCACTGGGATCAGCACGGCCATGGCTTCTCTGAATCTCAAGAGTGGAATTTAGCCAGACTACAGCAACTAAAGGAAGCACAGGGCTTTGCACTTCTCCCCCACCACCCTTCCCTTCCTGGAAAGCAAACTCTGCCTAGTCTTGCCTTGTTTTATTTCCTCCCAGCTTGCTTAGTCCTCAGAATAATTCCTCTCTGACACTTCCCATAACTAAAAGGCACATCAGCAAGCCAACTCACCTTTCTTAACACTGTTTGGCCAGAAGTACAACCACAACCAGAGATTTAGAGCAGTCGATGCTAATAAGGGTTTACAGGGTATTAATGCTACCAGTGGGTATATCTGCCAGGCCATGTCTTTCAAGTAGAGATATTGTAAGCATTAGGAAAACAAGGCCTTTTATTTATCTCTGTGCCCCATCCCCCCACACACATTTTTTTCCTATTTATTTTCTCTTTTTTCTTTCTCTCATGCATGTTATTTGACTTGGTCTTGAAAGGAAGCTAAATCAGGCTACCACAAAAAACAACAGCCCAAGGCCAACAGAGTTGTTTTCACTTTCCCCAAAAAAAGAATAGCTAATACCATCCTTAAATGCTGAAGTTTTTATTCTGTTAACAAAAAGCCAACATTGTACCCACAAGTGAAGGGAGAATGTGAAATACTCTTTAGATGAATAAAGTTTTGTTTAGGTTTTGGGGTTCTTTTTTAATGGTTTAAACTGTTTCATTTATTCCCTGAAACAGGTAGAAAGACTTTAATGGAGATTACTGCAATAGAATTAAACAAGAGGAAACAATCCAGATTGCATTTAATTTCTTAAAATGTTCTAAGAATTAATAAGCTTTTCTTTAATATTTTATCCTTTGCTGGGTCTGGGACATACTAATTTCCAGAGCAGTCTATTTGCATTTAGGAAACCTGATGCCCATCCACAATTCCACACTCAAGCAGCCGAGTTTCAACCTGTGTCATTGCTAGTATCCCCTAATCCTCTGCACACCCAGATTCTGAGCTCTGTCAGTCCCTCATTTGAACGTGGTAGAAGCTTTCTTTACAGGTAGCTGTTCAAGACAGCAAAGTGAAGGAAATAATTATGTCTGATTCTTCCCAGGACACGCAAGCCATGCTCTCTACCCAATCAAGCTGAGAGGTAGCAAACAGCCAGGAACAAAACCAGCTGTTCTCTAGGACTCAGTGCTTCTTTGCACTCAGCCATAACCTTTCATTAAAAGGGTTACTTTGGATGTCTCATTGTGTCTTCCCACCACCACCACCCCTTTTTCAGCTTTCAATTCCTAGTTTCTTCAATTGATTATAGGAGTTCAGGGCCTGCTGTTCTTTGTCTCAGACGATTTCCCACTTGCACTGGACGTGGAGCAGCTACTTGGGCTGGACCAGCTGCAGGAGAAAAGCTATCTATAGAGGCTGTCCTGAGGAAAGCTCATCTTCTGAACAGAAAGCTGGACCTTGAATTTGAAGCGCTCTGTCCTCTTCCAGATTTGACTTTTTAGCATTGAGTCATCAGAGCAGGAAGTTAAAAATCAGCAGAATGTGGGAACCTTTAATTACAATGCTCTGGATGAGACATCAGCAAGACCAGTAGTAAAAACTTCACTGACAGTGCTCATATCTACAATCCTAAATGTGAAAACTGGAGAGAAAAAAAGAAAGGAAAAAACCCAAACAAACAAAAAAGCAAACAAATAAACAGAATTATCTCAGTGTGGAAGGGGACAGAAAGAAAAGAAGGAGAGACATTTCTGAAAATTAAACTAATTAGGAATAAAGAAGCATTCCTGTTTTGAGTCTTGATAGCGAGTGTCTGCGAAGTGCCCAGCCCAGAAAGACCTTTCGCAAATTCAAATGCCACCAGTCCCTGTGAAGAGCAGCTCTTTAAAGGGCAGAATAGACAGCAAGTTAACATTTCACGAGTACTTACTGAACTAGAAAACACAGTTTTCTGCATGTTTCACATTCCTATAGACACTTCCCAGATTACAAGAAATGTCAGGGCTGAAAAATAAACCCAGACAGTTGTACATCTCCAGGGTACATTTAAATTGTGACCCCAGCTCCTCTTCCCTCGGTCCCAGCAAATGCTGTTTATTCAGCACCCAGAGCTGGATGGAGGCTGTACTCACCAGCTGACTGCTGTACCAATACAGCGAGGACTCCTTCAGCACACACCAGAACTTTTTCCATTTGTTGCCAATAAAAGCTCCTTTTTCCTTCTTTTTGTAGAGCCATCCTTGGCAATCTGCTTGCCCCAGCTCTTTGCACGATATCCTCCGTCGACTCATTATAAAGAAACCTATGCCATTAAAAAGACAGTGTTCTGCTTGTTTAGAAGTGCATTACCAGGAAAGATGTTGCTGCCAATTAAAGATATCAATGTTACTTAGCAATCTCAGCAAGTCACCCAAGCATATCTCAAAATATACTTAGAAGTCATTCAGTTTTGTAATGGCTGTGACAGTAGCACACATTCATTCAAAAAGCATTCTAATGTGCAGATACAAAGTAGTAAGCTATAGATAAAGCAGACACTAATTAATGCTAAGATAACCATACACGAGCTTTTGTAAATTGAAAATATATCCTTTGATCCTTTTAAGAGAAACATGCATGTATTTCCCTTCACACAGCTGCATTGAAAAGAATACATCTATTTCAGTCAGCTAGAGAAAACTATTATGCCAGTACATGAAAACCGCTAGTGCGTGTGTATGTATAGGCAGCTGATTCTACCTCACAGATTTCCAGCTTTGATTCAATTAACATACCACAAGGATTTAGTCCAAAGGAACAGCCTGTTGTCATTTTTCTCAGAATCAGTGCAAGAATCAGTGGAGTTAAAAAGCAGCCTTCTACCAGCTGAGTAGCAGTATAAAATCCTCACCCTCCCAAGAACTAGGCATAAGAAGAAATTTACAAAAGAGGAACCCAGAAGAGAAAAGAAAAAACAATGTCTCGTTACCTTGACTTTTCTTTTTTGTCTTCTGACGCAAGGGAACCTGTAAGAAATGCAGGAAGGAAAGAAAAGAGGAAATTTCAGATTGTGTTGCAACATTTGTGTAGAAAGGGGAGGGGGAAGCTAGGGAAGGACGTGGTGGTGATGCTGGTGGTATATGCAGGATGGAAACACATAACCCACTCGCTGCTGAAGGGATGTTAGTAGCTGAAGCATAAAACGTGTTAATTAAAATTGATGTAGATCTAGTTGAGCAAGAGCAAGCGTAACTCTATTACACACGTGTCTATCTACTTGTGCTTCCTGTTTCACACCCACAGGCAGCTTCTACTTTGCTACGTGTTTGCCTGAATTGTATTGTGTGTTCAGAAGTTAAAAAATAGAACTCCAGCATTTCAAGACTTATTACACTCCCTGAGGAGGATTTACAAACATGGGGAGATTAAAAATACATGCCAGGTTTTTGATTGACCTTTAGCTCGTTTTAAGCAATCCTGAGTCAAGAAAAAAAAAAAAAAGGATATTCCATTCCTTTTTTCTTTATTTAGTGCAGAAAGGGTATTTCCCCCTACGTAAGAGTTTAATAATATTTATTAAAAAAGAATTACACAAACCTGGCTGATTATCCAAACCGTAAAACATAAATATGCCAGAAGTTTGCCATGCCGTATGAGAGTTTTAGTCACTGCAAAAATAACACGATTGAATTATACTCATTTGCAGTCTATACATTTCATCCCACATAAACACATAGAAAATGAAACAAAAACAGGAGACCACAGACTGAAAAAGAGGTCAGGAGTAACACAAGGTCTGGAGTTCAGAGTAAATTCTTCCCAGACAGGCTGGTTGGTCATGCAATTGTGGACAAAGCACGAGACTTCTCTTTGCCCCAACTTTTCCAGCTCCAGCACGGGAACAAAAGCCTTCCCCTTTTTCTATTTTTAGGAAGGTTTTGAAGCTTCTGGATGACAAATGCTGGATAAGGTGGTGTGTGATTTAATATGCTCGGCCACAATGTTGCTATGCAAAACCAGTAACTACCTGATCTGCTGCAGAGCTATGCTATGAACATCCCTAATACAGCCCCCCTGCTAAGCCAGCCAGTTTCTCAGGAAAACAAAACCCCATTTCATATTATTCTTGAAGGATCTGAGGGCTTTTCTCACAGGCAAATTAAAGGTGAGTAAACCTACACCATGTGGAAGCAGTAATAGAAAAGACCACTGCCACTAGTATTTACAAGAGCTAGAACTTTCTCTAACCAGTGACCTTTGCAGCATGCATCAGAGCACAGACCTGCGTATCGCAGTCACGTGCTTATCTGGTGTCTATTTGAGGTGACCTGAACAATACGCTTGTGGGAGGTTTTACCAGGAATGAATAATCCCAGACTCCTGCTTAATCATCATGTATTCTTTTTTCCTTTATTTTTTTTTTCTGCCATTGCCTTTCTCAGACTATTCTCCATGACAACAGACAAGGAAAAGCATTGGCTCTATTGGAGGCTCCGCTATTTCCCCATCCTATACGGGCCACCCTTCATGTCTTCATTCTGAAGAAAGTAATGCCCTGTCTAGGATACGTGGAAATAATATATGGCCTCAGTGAATCAATGAGTCAATAGGAGTCACACTAATTACTTTCCTTTACAGCTACCCAAAGTGGTATTAAGCAAAACAAATATGAATCAGCTCTCCTTGCACAAATGCTATGTGTTGGGCCAATGTCACATTTTTGCCATGATACATCAGTGGGGTCATTTAGTCTTTAACCAACATCAAGTTGTACAAACAAGAAGAGCAATACTGAGGCAGGATGTGGCTCTCTGTAAACCACCAAGGGAGAAGTAGACCTTTCCACTAACCCTATTGATGATTTGAAGCAAACCAGCATGGTCTATGTGTCATCTGTCAAGAAAATGTTAATATCCGTATTATGTAAATCATCTGTTAGGGTCTGCTTTATATACAGACTGAGGAAAAAAATGGTTACCTAGTAAGAGCTCAAGGTAGCAAAAAGAATTTACAAACGTGCATTTATTATTCAGCAGCAAAGATGGCATCCTGCTGCAAGTTCATCATCAAGGGGTGATGAATCCCCATTTCTTCATATTTTGAGGGAGAAGTTGGAAAATTAATGGGGGAAGGAATGACAGCTTCCCCAGCCAGCACTGCTTTTAGTTTACCTGGATAAAATCAGTGATAAACCTATAATAAAAAAATTGCTGTGTCAGATTTCATTAATTAAGATATATTTATGGCTTTTTTTTCTCAGTATTCCTGAAAGCTAAAGCAAGTTTTCAACAAATTAATCCTAAAGCTGGAATTCAACAACTTTAAAATGTTTTTAGTGCTGTTCAGAAGCCCAGCATCACCTTATAAATAAACATTTGTTTTGTTCTGCACAAGAGAAGTCTCTAATCCCAGACTTCAGCAATGAAATCCAGTGCTATTCCCAAAATTGCCTTCCCAAATTTTGTTGATTTATGAATAAACAAAAACAACCCCTTTCACCAAAGCATCAGTTTTTGGAGTTAGATGGATATTTTATGAAATAAGCACAGTTTTCAGTAAAACTGCTTTCATCTTAAACCAAGAAAAAACCTTTATTTAAATGAATCTACCACAAAAACAATAAAATGCCTCACCAACAGGATTTGCATGCAGTTTTCTACAAGAATATAACACATTAACAAGTCTCCAGTGGCAAACCTTTCCTTAAGAAGGAAATTCAGGTTTCCCTCTCGGAAAACTGGCTTATGAGAGTCAACAATCTTTCATTTCAGTGAGCCTGGGTGAACAGTGATTAAGAGATACTTTTAAGTTTCACCTAATAAGACACTTCAAAACCAGTGCAGAACAAAGTGAAAACTGTGGAAGGCATAGTTATTTCCAGTAAACCCAGTGCTACTGACCAGGGGCATAACAACAGTTCAGATGTGATTGTAATGTAACTACCGGATATTGTCACTGGAACAATCTGAAACTGAACCAAATGTCATGATTTTACTATGCTGCTGAACAAGTTTCTCTATAAAGCTCAGTTTCCTGATAGCAAATGATTTATTTCATTATCACAGGTTCAACGGAAAAAAAAAAAAAAAATCAGATCTATTTCTAGCTGTTGTTACCAGGAAAAATCCAAAAGCAATAATCCTTGGAAAGCTCTGAAAAAAATGCAAAATGTTACAGTTATTTGCAGCTTTAGGAGGGTTGTCATTTTTGTGCAAGGCTAGCAATACAGGCTAGGTTTTCATATTTTTTATTAGGTTTTTAGTCTACTCATCTGTTTACTGAGACCTGTGGGCTGAGCAGGATATGATAATGGTCCTGCAGGGCAGCAGAGGCTTCAAGTTCGCTATCCATTACTCCTCCACTTGGCAAATATACCTGTATTGGGTTTGTATGGCAAGGTTTTGGAGGGGGGGTGAGAAACAACACTGCAGACTCCAAGGCAAGTGAAGGAGTGGAGGAAGTGCTCCAGGTGCTGGAGCAGAGATTCCCCTACACCCGTGGTGCAGCCCATGGTGAGGCAGCTGTGCCCCTGCAACCATGGAGGGTAACAGGGGAGCAAAGATCTACCTGCAGCCTGGGGAGGACCCCACGCTGGAGGAGGCAGAAGTCTGAAGGAGGCTGTGACCCCATGGGAAGCCCAGGCTGGAGCAGGTTTCCTGGCAGGACTTGTGACCCCATGGGGGACCCCCTCTGGAGCAGTCTGTGCCTGAAGGACTGCACCCCACGGAAGGGGCGCCCAGAACTGAACACAGCGCTCCAGGTGTGGCCTCAGCACTACTAAATAAAGGGGAAGGATCACTTCCCTTGACTTGCTGGCAATATTTTGTCTAGTGCGATCAAGGATCCCACCCAAGCACAGCTAAAGGGCACTTGACCATCCCTAACCAGGCAGAGATGCATCAAAGGCTCCAGGTAGTCTGGGTTCAGGGCAGCTGATCACACTCATTAGAAGCTGCTAGAGCTTCCTCAGGCCCAAATCCTTCTGGCTCCTCATACCTTGTCCTTGCCTGACAGCAAAGTTGCAAATATATATCATGTAGGCTAGATGTTTCCAGCCTCCCTTCTGAATGGGTAACCTTTAGAAATCATCGCTGGAAACCAAACTTGGGTAGGAACAGTCGAGGATCGCCCCAGGAGATGCTTCTCACTTGAGACTTAGGGGATTGCAGCCTGCAGACTCCCCAGGAGAAAAAAAATGGGACAAAATAGGTGGATGGGGCTGTTTTGGGGAAAAGAGAAAAATTATTCTACAAGCAAAAGCAGGGGCAATGCGCTAATACTGAGGACCAGACTACATGTCTCATTAAGTTCAACTCACAATGTATGAATCTGAGAAGGTACCAAAGGCAGCTATAAATCACGGTCCATCTTCTACAGAGATGTATTTTTGCTAAGCTTCTCAAGGTTTGACAGTGGTGTGGCTAAGAAAATCCTTTGCTGAGCTCATGTGTCCTAAGTTACTGCTTTCTCATCTGTTGAGGGGTAGGACTTAGAAGTGGCATCAGGCCCATACAACAGCCATCATTTCACCCTCAGAGCAGAACTGGGGCAGCCTTGGCCCAGAAGCAACATCTTGTTTAGATACTGATGTTGTCCACAGTCTTCTATGATTACAAGGACACAACCCCAACATATGACCTCTTCAGCTGATCAGTAACTCTGGCAGAACTTAAATTATACTTACGAGAGTGTTGCCATCAGCTTCCATGAATGGTTTCAAAGCTCAGGGGGAAAGCTGTAAAAAGAGAAAGTTTTGTTAAGTTCTGTATTATATTTTTATACAACATAAGCCTTGGCAGTAGATTTAAAAAAAAAAAAGTGTTAATATGCTTTGACCTGCCAACTTTACCTTCCCCACTGCACTCACCCACTCAAAAAAAAGATCTTTTCCAAAGATAATGCTATGTTATGTGAACTGATGTTAATGAGGTAGAAGTCAACCAGTGATAAGGAACACTAACTCAAAGCTATCCAAACCTTTCTATGAAATAAACAGAATAAAGCTCATGGATGTCGTTGGGCAGTTGCTTTTTGTTTGGCTGGGTTGGGGTTTGATGGGTTTTGTTGTTTTTTTTAGGAAGTGCATAGAAAACAAATAAATAAGGTTGGGGGCAGGAAGAAGTAGTTCATTTTGTTTTTCACTTTGAAAGGAATCTATAAGATTTCTATTTCCACTTCAGCTGAGTAATTCCCGGTGTTTTCTGGGTATTCTAATTAGCCAATCTGCCCACTGTCTTGAACGGGATGAGATCTCATGCTGGACTACCCATTTTATTATGAACTGCAGTTTTGTGTTCTGGAGAGCAAAATCTGTGCAATCCAACAGCAGACACTAGGGTTTCTTTTCCAAAGATACACAAAGTTAGTAGTTATCCTTTTAGGTGACAGTTCAGGTGATTTCATTCGGTACGCAATCAATAGTAAACTCCCTACTTGATTTCCCTCTGTCTGGTAAAACAGACAGGTGATGAAAGAACTGCCATAGTGTACAAGATGAAGGAAAACATACCAAGTTTTTAGTGCCAGCAACATTCTTATAAAACTCTCCCCTACACACGTGAAAGAATCATTCAGTGAAACGCTAGAGGATACGAGACTCTGTTGAAGTGAGCAAGAAGGGATTTCCAGAAATAGAGCCGCACTTCAGAAGAATTTCTAACAAATTTTTCCTGTTACTAAAACTAGTAGTTTAAGATATGTGCCAATACTCATACATAATATTTGCTTTAGTTTGAAAATAAAATCTTAAACCAGAAAATAAAACCCCAACTACTGGCTTCCAGCAATTTCAAACCAAAAATAGAAAGGCAAACAAATTCGCATTTTTCTGGCTCCCAACAGTTTCTATTCCAAAATAGAAAGAAACACTTTCTCTAAGTGACTCAAATTGAAGTAATATCAAGATGAGGAAAGATGTTATAGCAAATAATTTCACGGATGTTTAGAAACCATAGCTAGAATAAACAAGCAGAGGAAACACCTTTAGTTATACAAGCAAATTAACATCAAGCCTCAAATACCGAGCCAGAGAGCAAGGGAATAACAGACCAAATTACAATCATTATCGTGACATATGGCCTTTTTCCTGTCATTTCTTCATTTCATGTGTGCTTTGGGTTTGGAGAGGATGGTCTGTAATTATACAAACTGCACAGATTTGAATCAGCCATGGTACAAGGAGTGAGAGGAGAAGCGTTAGTTAACTGGCAAGGAAACATTTCCGCCTGTGTGCTTTGCACCAAAGGAGTTGAAATGGATTTCAGCAGAACTTTGCCAGTGACTTTAACACAAACTTTTGTTTATTTTCCAGAAACTGGATAAGGAATCTTCGAGCCAACATCCAATTTTCAAAAACAGCATTGACTCCTGTCTCATTCTAGTTGAGTATAATTTATTATTCCCTGTGTGAAGAAAGGTATAAAAAAAAAAATCAAGCGTTCACTGCAGAAAAAACTCTCATACACATAATCTGAGGTTATTTCTCCTGGGTAAACCCAGGCTGAACGAGATTAGTTACACTGTGAATTAGCACTAGGATTTTTGTGTTCACTCAAGTGTACTCAACTGTTGCAAAACCAACATTTCAGAAGTGCATAATCTGTTTATCCCTGCACCTACAGTAAAATAAGTGTTTCTTTTCAATGTTCTGCAGGTGCAGTGTGGGAAAACCATCTATCTTTTCCAAACAGACAGGTGAATTGGGAGAAGGAGCTAGATAAATACGGCCACTTGAGTAAAGCTAGTCTATACCCACCTTACTGGACAGTCCAGCATGAATCTGTAGGGGTTGTCTCTGGGAACTGTAGCCCCCCAGCCACAGTATTCCCCTCCCACAGGCTGCAGTTAGCATCCCTGCTGAGCTGTGCCCCTCACATGCCATCTGTGTGATGATGGGTCATTACACAATGACAGCCCAGGAGCATGCCCAAGGCTGACGGTTTTGCCGGCAAAAGAGCTTCCCAGCCCACAAGAGCTACACCTGAACTTGAGAGCTTGACAAGCCAGCAAGAGGTTAGTAGGAGACAACAGTTGAGTTCGTACCACCCAATTTCTAACTGGAACAGCTGCAGGAAAAGACCTGGCCCAGACGACCTCATTTCCTAGCACTCAGGGTGCTGTATTACAGACTGGAGACACTCATGTGTGTATCCTTGTCCTGACGTAGGTGGACACTGAATTTCAATTGGGGTCTCACTCCAAAGGTGTACCTTAAGCACTGAGGGAAGGATCACAGAATCACAGAACGTTAGGAATTGGAAGGGACCTCGAAAAATCATCTAGTCCAATCCCCCTGCCGGAGCAGGAACACCTAGATCAGATCACACAGGAACTCATCCAGGCGGGCTTTGAATGTCTCCAGAGAAGGAGACTCCACAACCTCTCGGGGCAGCCTGTTCCAGTGCTCTGTCACCCTCACTGTAAAGAAGTTTTTTCTCATATTCAAGGGGAACCTCCTATGTTCCAGCTTGAACCCATTGCCCCTTGTCCTATCACTGGATGTCACAGAGAAGAGCCTGGCTCCATCCTCCTGCCACTCACCCTTCACATATTTATAAACATTGATTAGGTCACCCCTCAGTCTCCTCTTTTC
>WKFP01014747.1:578302-614029 GCA_011057875.1 Pterocles orientalis
GACTCTCTCCAGCAGTTCCCTGTCCTTCTTGAACTGAGGGGCCCAGAACTGGACACAATATTCCAGATGAGGCCTCACCAGGGCAGAGTAGAGGGGGAGGAGAACCTCTCTTGACCTACTGACCACCCCCCTTCTGATACACCCCAGGATGCCATTGGCCTTCTTGGCCACGAGGGCACAGTGCTGGCTCATGGTCATCCTGCTGTCCACCAGGACCCCAGGTCCCTCTCCCCTACACTATTCTCCAACAGGTCAGTACCCAACTTATACTGGAACCTGGTGTTGTTCTTGCCCAGATGCAAGACTCTACACTTGCTCTTGTCAAACTGCATAAATTTTTCCCTGCCAAAGTCTCCAGCCTGTCTAGGTCTTGCTGGATGGAAGCACAGCCTTCTGGCGTGTCAGCCACTCCTCCCAGTTTCATATCATCAGCAAACTTGCTGAGGGTGCACTCTATTCCCTCATCCAAGTCGTTGATGAATATATTGAATAGCACAGGTCCCAATACCGAACCCTGGGGGACTAGATACAGGCCTACAACTAGGATGTGGGATTCCAGCCCTCTTTCAAAACCTCTCCATTTGCAATGAGATAAGAACTAAGAATAGAAGGAGAGGGAAACCCTCCAACCTACAGATTAAGGCACCCACATGGTGAATGTGCACCAGGATTGCAGTCTGTGATGAATGTTCAATTCACTGAAACTGGGAAGTGGAAAAAAAACAGAGAATAAGACAAGGCACAGTGAATACTCTCCCACTTTAAATGGCTTTATAAAGGAGAAAAACTTGAATGTCTCATTCCTGGAGGATAAAACATACTGAATCTACTGGATAAAAGCAAAGTGGATGGATTTACATTATGAGTTTGTAAGCCATACCTACATTTCTTTGGCTTTTCTTAGAAATGCCTGAAACATTTAATTTCAGTTTGAATTGAATACAATATGTCAGAAGTGGCTTAACTAAAACAGTTCTAATTCAAGTTTTTGAGGTTTTTTGAATTTTTGTTCAACTACTGATCTATAAATACCAGTTTGCATAGCTTTATTAGCCTCATTTCACTCCTGTTCTTTTAGGAAGAGCAATAAACGAGTAAGTATATGAGTAATAGCTGATGCAACAAATGTGGAAACACAGCAAGTGACTTATCAGAAATATCTCGCAATCATTTCCATTTGACTACATCATCTCTTCTGAAATAAATAGAAATATCTCTGTTCAAGATCAAAGGCAATGTTAAGGGTGGAAAAATGGGGAAAAAAAATAACAACACACTGAGGTTTCAATTATTCTAGTTGCAAAAAACAATCTTAATTAATTAGTAATATTCCTCTTCTGGAAGTGAAAATCTACAAGGCCTGATGCTGTCTCTTGCCAGTTATAAGCTACAGTGAGCATGTCAATTTGCAATGATATTGGTATAAGCCTGCCAGACATGCCTTCTAGGCATCCCTCAGATGACATCCAGAGTGGGCATATGTCTTCCCGCTTCTGAGCAAAATATTTGAGATATGTAACATGACTCAAATTATTTGCGTTGCAGAAGCACACAAAACATGCATAGCTCAGTCCCTGTTCAGATGGCATTGACACAGACAACTCAAAAAATGTTCTGCTTTACCAAACACCAAGTCAGGGCTGTAAGACAACCTGGAAAATAAACTCTTTGCCTTCCTTCTGTTTACATTTCTCACCCTGGTCACCAGCTTTAACTTCTCTGCTTGTTTTCTGTTTATTTGACTGCCTGCAACAATCTGCACTTCAATGGGCAATGAATTGACAGGCTGTATGAGACTAGTGACAGTGCTACAAAAATTTCCCTAAAAAAAATCAGTTATTACTTAATCACATATCTCACTCACCACGCATTAGGAATAGCATTGCCCCAAACTATAGCAGCGCTTGAAGCATTGTCCTGTGTCAAGGAGACAGCCTTACATAATAATCCTAAATTATCACATCACCTCTAGCTGGGGTTCTTGCAATAATGTGGGGGAAAAATAATCACAATGATTGTAAGTTCATAATTTTCCTTCGGGTTACTAGAGAATCAATTTATTCTGACAGAACCTTACCCTTAGCTACCAATTAATCCAATCTAGTCAGTTACTTAACTGGTTAATTAGCTACCTAAAGCAACTATCTTACTTGTACAAGGAGTTTCTTGATCTGCAGATTTTGTCTCATTTACTGGCTCGACAGGAAAGTTGGATATTAAGCTGGCGCTTTACCACAGAGCAATGACTAACAGGCAGTAAGGCACTTTTTACGAAAACTTGTGGACTGTCCCACCCCAGTGAAGTTGTGTCCTACCCACCTCAGTCCCCGTGACTTCATGTTTCCAATTGCAGATGAAACTGCAGATTCACCATTAACATTGGAAACAACCAGTTCAGTAAAGTGTAATCATAAGTCATAATTGATAGAGTATCCCTTCAGCTTTGACCACAATAAATTTAAGCTTGTTAAATAAAAATTGCCCTTTGAAAAGCCAAAAGGGTTCTTTTCACAGGTGTAGCAGCAAGAAACTGTATTTGTCACTTCATAATACCATTGGTTATAACCCTATTTTCAAATGCATTTGAAATTATTCAATCCCCTCACCTGCAAGAAATTCAAAAAGACAGCTTCTGACTCCCTTTGGGAGAGGGCCAGGAAAAACTGGAACAAAATTCACTGTTCCTGCCTCGGAGACAGAAATGGTTTGGAGACATCGCCCTGCTTGGATGATGGCCAGGTCCTGTCAGTCCAGCTGGGAAGCCCGAGAGCGGCGGGTTACAGGCACTGACAGCTCTGAGCAAGCAGTTCCAGGAGCCCACGCTCACCGCCTTCAGGAAGAGAGGAGCTGAAAAGAAAGAAGAGGTTAAACAAAAAAAAAAAAGATATGCCCCAGCTGCCTCTATGGCCTCACAGACAAAAAAAGAGAACTCAGCATGGCATGCTTAGTGAAGTGTACCTGCCCCAAATGTGAGTTTCCATGCAGGCTCCTTGCAGTGTTGAGCTGATTCCCAGTGCTGTTATGTTTGAAGGCTAAGTTGCAGAAACATTAAAGGCAATACTGCGGTTACTGCTGCCTCCTAGCAGGCGAAGTTAAGTTGGCTGCAGAAATGGATGAAGAGCTAATGGAGCTAAGGGGCAAGGAAACAATCCAGGTCTAAAGCAGCACCTCCCTGGTGTTCTATTCTCTTCCAAGGATGCACAGTTCTTTGCTAGCCCAAAAGAAGAAATGCAGAGGGGAGGCAGGAAAAAAAAGCCCAAAGCCCATAGCCCCTCCTGAGACAACGATCTAAATCATTTCTCCTAAAGCAAGTCCCTTTCAAAAAGATACAGAATGAGGGGAGAGGGAGCATGGTCCCCCTCCTCTATTTTTTCAGATCAGCTGTTCAGCAAACACAGTTTTGAGGGAACGCTGCAAGGTCCGGCACCTAAAGAGAGAACAAGGAGGATGTTTCGCGCCAGCACAAAGGCACAGAACCACTGCACTAATCGTAAGCATGGATCATCACAGTGACAGGAACCTGAGGCATCGTCCCTGGAAGGCGGTTCTGACAAACATTTGCTGTCAAGGCATTGCAGATTTTATGCATCCAATGAAAGGTAAAAATTGGAAAAATTAATCATGGCAATAAGCTGCTGCAAAACATTTTGTGAAATTGGAGGACAAGGCTCAGAGAAAAACAGAAAGAGAAAGGGTATTGTCATCAAAAAGAATTAGTTTTCCTAAAATAAGACTAATTTTAAAAAAATTCTTCTGGATAGAGCTGATATGGGGAGGATGCCTGGCACACCTCAGCTTCTAGCTCTGCCCCACTCCATCTAAAGGACAAATTGACTTCGGGGACCTTCCCTCAGCACACACAGTGGCATTTTCCTTTTGGAGAATTTTTACTATTTCCCTTCCAGTGGCCATCAGGATGAAAAGCCACCTCAGTGGCAGGAGCCCCCAGGCAGGGAAGGACCTCCTGCTGCCCAAGGGGGGTCAGCCCACAAAAACACAGTGCCAGAGCCAGCTAGTGTGCAGCGGAGCCAAGGCTAGATCAGAAGCTGACCAGTCCCTCTTGTGTTTACAGCTGCTCTCCAGAGCACTTGGGATGGAGTTTTCTCTTACATCCAAAAAAAAACAGAGTTACCTGAGCAACATTTTCCGAGCTGCCACCCTGATGAGAGATCCAACAAGAACATTCAGTCACATTACAACTGGACACAACTGCAATGTAATACATCAGGATAACAGGAACACACTTTTGGTTTCTGTATTTGAGAATAAAAGGCCACAAAAAATTGCTACTGCTTGAACTCTGAAGCTTAGATGCAAATCCTCTCCTCCTTTCTTCCACATAGGCAATGTTCATCATATTGACAGTGCTATACAAAAGCCAGAGTTCACACTTCCAGAGAAATGTCAAGAGAAAAGCTTTAAAGGAACAAAGCAAAATCATTATGCTCATTATTATAAGGATGAAGTAAGGAAGAAGTACCTGGGGGACTTGCTGCTTCTTCCATCAAAGACTTCCACTCCACGTTCACAAAGTTGACAAGAAACAGAAGTCTTCAGAGTCCTGTTTGATTCTTTATTAAAAGATCAGGACTATTGAAGAGTTTATCTCCCTTTCACCCTTCACAGCACACAAAGTACACACACTGCACTCAAACATCACCTCTGCAATAGAACAATTTCAGTGAGGTGAGGGATGGCAATTGCAAACTGTCCTGGCAGGTTGCACCAGCAGAGGGTGAAACTGCTCTTGCACCACCACATAGTACAGTCAGCCACAGAGATTTGCATGCTCTCTTCTTTTCCCCATGGGTGAAAGGCATTTCCCCAGGAAAAAGAGAATGGAGAAAACGTGACTGCTCACATCTGAGCTTCTCCAGAGAAATTTAACCAGCACCCATTCCTCAGCTCAACACCCAGGTCCCAATGCCAGTATGTAACACAGAGTTTCTCCAAGGTCCAGGACAGGTAAACTGGCAAGCTGGGCAGGCAACAGGGAGCCCAGTTGCTGGTGTCAGCATGTCCAAGTTAAACAAGATATGGGCTGCTGAGAGGCAAAATAATCCCTGCTAGGAAAGAAGCTCAAAGATATGAGAAGTTGCTCTTAGAAACACTTTGTCCTGGGAATCCAGTTTAATCATCACTAGCTTCCCTTCTTCTAGACTATTTCAGCAGTAGATTTGGTTTTCTTTTAATTACATTAATTCTCATTATCAGTTCAAATTGCTACCAGCCATCTTTACTTTGATTTATGTTTTCAATGAGGAAGAGAAGAAAGCTTGCTACACCACACAAAAACAGCATAGTAAGTATCTCCTAGAAGATAGCCTCCCACCAGCATGAAAAGGGGGTCTTGTCCAGGATGTGTAACATGACAAGCTGGTTGGCCCTGAGAGCTGAAATAAACTTAGAAAGAAAACCTATTACTGGTTGCAAAAGACTGCTGCAATAATTTTCTTCAGTCGTCAGCACCTCTAGACATTCAGAATTTACTATGATTCTTGCTTCTTAAATGCTATAGTCTTTGCCAAAACATCTGCACATAGAAAAAAAAACATTAAATATGACTTTTCTTCTCCTGCAGATGCAGATCTGATTATCTCAGACACTTGCTTCTTGAATCTTACAGAAATTAGCACTTTTCCTTACTCCTTTTCTCTGGGGTTGCCCTCATTGTAGTAAAATCTGAAAGGAAAGAAGTGAGCATTTTTCTAAAAGAGAAGGTAATACGGTGAAACTATTTACATAAAACTGAACTTGTTCTTTCACAGGAACAATTTCCAGGTTTTCTCAGAAGATCTGTGTCTTTTTGGTGTCATAAGCTGTATTTCACCAAACCTTTTCCCTTAAATTCCACGTCCTTCCCAACACTTTATACAAATTTAAATCTCTGTCTCTCTCCTTTTTCTTCTAAGGAGAGATTCTCTCTCTCCTGTGTGTTTCTTCTAAAGCAGTCCTCAGCTGTTTATGTCTTTTTATATTTGGATGACTGTATTCTAGTATTTAAGTTTTTTAGTTAATCCTTCTACAATTATCTTTCAAGTTATACATAAGAAAAGTAAATAGACAAAATCACTTCTAGACTTCCCAGTGATAAAAAAATTAATAAAGACAAAATAAAATTAGTATTATCATCTATTTAATGGCAATGTGTAGCTCACAATAATTGCAGCCTCAATGGTTGCTCTTAATTTTATGATCCTCTTTAAATAAATTATTTTTAATCATTACTTCAGTTTTGCCTCTAATGCCATGTGCTATTCTGGCAACAAAACCCACATAGTAGTGCAAATAATTAATGAGCAGGAAACGCGTGGAGAAAAACAACCCCATACTTGGTATTTCCCATTGCAGCAGAGCTATAATTTACACCAGTTCAAGAATCTGAGGCTCACATAAGGATTTGGAACACCCATAATTTATATTGTCTGAATTTAAATCAACTCACTTGATGACACAACTTTCAATACACACTTTTTCTGACATGTGGAAGGAATAGTGTATTTGTCTTCCTAGCTGATCGCTCAGGCTTTACTCAAGTAAGTGCCACAACACATTCCATTTTTGTTGGCAGTTAGATAGCTTCTCATGCCTTCTGAGCAGATACAATTTAGCACATCTGTTTTGCGAGCACTGTCAAGCACAACAAGGTTGTAACATTATTGTCTTGTTAAAGTAATGGAAAAGACTGGAAAGATTAAAAGAGCATCAAAAGATTTGAATACAACTCCTCTAGGTACATCACTGGCAGGTCACAACTGAATTACTACCTCATGATGAGTGATGATGCTTTTCAGACATGTGGGCACAACCAGAAACACCTCAGTGAGCACACAGAGCTCTGAGGGGCACACCTGAATGCGGAAGTCCTACTCAACACCAGTAAGCACTTGGTCTTTCTGGGCAAGAGCTGTTACTGTCCATTCCACCCTCATTTTTTCAGCAATGAAGAAATATCTTAAAGAAAATCTAAATGTAAACAAGATAAGCGTCACACTGAAGTGACTTTAACACACCAGTAAGACAATGTTAAAACCCATCAGCTAATCTGAGTTTTATTACTCCGAGAAGTAAACACCATAATCATAACCAAAAAAGACTCTCATCTTCAAGCTACCATTAGTTCTACTTTGTCCTTCTCTTCCACAGAGAATCTCATCAAAAACAATGTTTTCATGTAAAAAAGAAAAAGAAGAAAAAGGAAAAAAATTGCTCTCCTCTCCAAACCCCAGAGACTTTAAAACAGAAACTATAACAAATTTTGTTAAAAAATAAACAGATTTGAAGGAAAAGTCTTGCTTTCTTACCAGGAAAAAAATTAAGGGAATTGTTTTTATCTAAAAAAAACAAATTAGATAAACAGTCTAACAACTAAATGACTAAATAGGCAAAAAAAAAATCTGTTATATTGTCTCACAATATAATTTTTTTTTTGTTAATCTTTCCTTTTTGCTGAAACCTATACCCCAGCATAGGATGACAAAAATGTTACTTGGAATCAAGTCACAATATAATGTCTGAAGTTCATTATGCCCTGATTTTAAAATATTTATATTTCAAATTCTATTACAGGCCTTAAATTTTGATTTTATAACTTAAATACAACTGGGCAATAATATAAAATGCACCCAAATTCCTAAGAAGGTTGGCACAAGAAACCCACTTCTCATGAAGCAGACAGACTTTGACTATCAATCTGATTTGTTGAGATCAATGAGGAAGAAAGAATCCAAGCTACTCCAAACAAGAAAATTAAACTACTCCAGAGGATTCACTCTCAAAAGTATTGCGTTGTAGTTTTTGTTTTAATTATCTGTTATACCAGAGTTTAAACCCCAATTCTTATCAGAAGATGAGCTGACCACAAATATTGGGATAACAATAATGCTGAAACATTGAATTCAAGATTCAAGTCTGAAACTCCACAGGGCTTTAGAATTCAGGTCAGCAGGTTGAACAGCTGTTCAGCCTGGACATTAGTCAAGTTTTCAGAACATTTTATAATGTATTGCATATGCAACCAATATGTTCCTACTGTGTCACTTCATTAAAAGTGAAAGAAGGGGGAAGCAACAGTGGAGAAAAGACACAAATTTAATGGATTCCTTGCACATCCACAGGCAGCAATATAGGATCCAAATATAATGTCATGTGATATGGTATAAAACAATATTATGGCCCAAAAGTAGGAGCAAAATAGTTGATCATGCTGAGTAGCTGTCTCTAAAGCTGTCCAAAGGTTTCCACCAGGAGACAAACAGGCTAGAACCACCATCTGAAAGTATATCTGATCAGAAATCAAAGTGGAGGACCTGGAAAAAGCCCTACAGACTTGGCAATTAACTCCTACAAGACCAAGATGTGTCTTCTGTGGTTGCAGGAACCCAAGACTGGGGTTAAGTTGCTGTGGTTCACTGTGTTTCTAAGATTGTATCTCCACAATACATCTTTACTGGAAATGCAGGTTATACCAGGCACAAGACAACGCATCCAGAAGAAAGAAAAGTGCTGGAGAATCTTGCTTACCCCTGCAATGGCATGTACTACACAGCACTTTAGAGTACAGCTTCAATCTTCACCTCAGCAGGAGGAAAGTACTTTGAGATAGTGCACTTGGGTCCAACCCACAAGACTCCAGCTAGAGAGAGAGAAAAAAAAAGTCGCACCTGAAGAGAACACCTCCAGTGCACTAAATTGCTTGTAAATAATAATAATAAGTTTGCTCTTAACTGAAGAGATGTTCAACAACAAATTTGGGAAGTGCTGCTTTCTACTTATTACAAACACCTGCACACTGTTGCTTTCTGAGAAAATTTGACTATCTGACATCATCTTCATTCTCCTTGCACTTTGTGAAATACACTCAAATAATTTAAAGACTGTATTAGGGAGCTACAGAAAGCTCAGACCCACAAGCAAGTTACTATGTGCCAGCTAAGACACATTAATTATGAAAGAGGTTGAAGTTAAACTGAATTGCCTAGCAGTTGCATTTCCTTCAGATTAAGAGAAAATAAGCACAATTAATATGACTCAGCTGATAAGGTATTCTGATGGTGCTTGTACCCAGAAGCCGTTCCTGGAAGAAGCCTATAGACTTGGATGCACCAAAGAATAAGAGCATGAGTTCTCCTGAGACCTTGCAAGAAGGAACGAGCACAATGAAGCAGCTACACAGTGTAACAAAGCAGGGAACTACGTAAACCTTTACAGCATTAGCACACAAAATACTGCTGAAGGAACTTTTCTAAAATATTATCAATAGGGATTGGAGTATATTTATTTCCATTGTAATGGACCATGTGTCAGATACTATAGGAACACAAAAGAAAAGAAGATAACTCTGTTCCTGGCGGCTTCTGGTTTAAGACAGGATGCAACAGGAGGATATAGACGGGGATCAGATGGAGTCCAAGATAACAGTGAGACAAGTGTCAACAGGATCATATGTGGGGTCTCAGCATGCCTGAGGACAGACATTGTTACGGTTTCTGTTAGTGCCATAGCAAGTGGCTTAAAAAAAAATGAGATATGTTTTCAACTGTTTGTAAAAATTAAAAGAGGGATTCCCAGGGAGGTCAAAATGATGGTCAAGGCCCAGTATGTTTGATGCTGCCCAGAAGTGTAAATAAATAGGCTAGGGGACTCAACAAAGTAAAGCAAGAGAATTATTCTTGCAGTGGGTTTCTGAATTTATATGAGGTAGCAAAAATGACTTTTGACAAGGCCAGAGAACAGGAGATTTCACAGAGGTGACATGAGACAACAACAACTTCGATGGCAATTTATTTCTGTGTATGAAGAGCAAAGACATTTGAAAGTGTGTGCAAGGTTCAAGCATAGCTTGTAAGTAAGGACATAGAGAACTCAAGAAGGCACTTAGACCATGATTTCATTGTCAGTAACGAGCAAGGATGATTTAGGAGGCAGAAGTTGATCATACTGGAAGACAAGCTCTGTTCAGATGGGAAGCCAAACCTGCCGGAGGAGCAGCAATTAAAGAAGAAGTAGATGAGGCAAGGCCATCTGCAAGATCTGTTCAGAGAGGAAAGAGATGAGAATATAGAGACAACTGAAAGTGAACTCACAGAGAAAGCGTGACTCAGCTAACCCAGAGGCAGGGGATAGAGCTAAAGGAGGACAGACACACTTGTCATGGCAAAAGAATTCAGTCTACTCGCAGGACTTGTGCCTGAGATGCCCCATAGCAAAAGTAAAAGAAGCAGACACTGGAACGCAGCCAGCCCGTAACATGATGATAGGAAAGAAAAGTGAACAATTAGAAGGTAAAGGAGACTGCAGGAGGGAAATATTTTTAGAAATATATGTCACAAAGGGATAAACATGGTGCACACACAGGCGCTTTGATGAGCTATGTCTTTAACTGCATGTATTGCTTTTCAGAAAAATCCTTAAAAGACAGAAATGTGGCTCTGCTCCAGCTGAGAGGGAAATTGAGACACAGAAAGGGATAACAGGTATAATTTCATATGGAACATTACATCAGTGCCCATCTCCTTGTTCAGTAATAGTGTAACCCCACGCAGCACGATTTCATTAGCAAAGAGTGATCTATCAGGCCAGAGACTTTCTCCAGGCCCCTACACTGGCCCATAAGTAGTACTAGGTGTGTTAGCAGGTGGTTGAGCAATCCCTTGAAGACAGTTCTACGCACAAAACAGCTAAACTATTCAACATGTCATTTAGCAACACAGTCCTCCCTAGGTTACTACTCTTACCTCAGGATCCAACACCAACTGAGAATCTGCTATGACCTTGCACCCGCGGGTGCTGAGGAAGATGGCGGAAGTCATTGCTAGAACACTCTCCATCATCTTTGGCAAGTCGTGGGAAACAGGGGAGGTGCCTGAGGACTGGAGGAAAGCGAATGTCACACCAGTCTTCAAAAAGGGCAAGAAGGAGGACCCGGTAACTATAGACCAGTCAGCCTCACCTCCATCCCTGGAAAGGTGATGGAACAACTAATTCTCCATGCTCTCTCTAGGCATATCAGAGATAAGAAGGTCATTAGAGGCAGTCAGCATGGCTTCACCAAGGGGAAGTAATGCTTGAACAACCTGATAGCCTTTTATGAGGATATTACCAGGTGGATAGATGATGGTAAAGCAGTAGACGTGATCTATCTCGATGTTAGAAAAGCATTTGACACCGTCTCCCACAGTATCCTTGCGGCTAAACTGAGGAAGTGTGATCTGGATGATCGGGTAGTGAGATGGATTGTGAACTGGCTGGAGAAAAGAAGCCAGAGAGCTGTGGTGAATGGGATGGAGTCTAGTTGGAGGCCTGTATCTAGTGGAGTCCCCCAGGGTTCAGTATTGGGACCTGTGCTATTAAATATATTCATCAATGACTTGGATGAGGGAGTAGAGTGCACCCTCAGCAAGTTTGCTGAGGATACGAAACTGGGAGGAGTGGCTGACACGCCAGAAGGCTGTGCTTCCATCCAGCGAGACCTAGACAGGCTGGAGATTTGGGCGGGGAAAAATTTATGCAGTTTGACAAGAGCAAGTGTAGAGTCTTGCATCTGGGCAAGAACAACACCAGGTTCCAGTATAAGTTGGGTACTGACCTGTTGGAGAGTAGTGTAGGGGAGAGAGACCTGGGGGTCCTGGTGGACAGCAGGATGACCATGAGCCAGCACTGTGCCCTCGTGGCCAAGAAGGCCAATGGCATCCTGGGGTGTATCAGAAGGGGGGTGGTCAGTAGGTCAAGAGAGGTTCTCCTCCCCCTCTACTCTGCCCTGGTGAGACCTCATCTGGAATATTGTGTCCAGTTCTGGGCCCCTCAGTTCAAGAAGGACAGGGAACTGCTGGAGAGAGTTCAGCACAGAGCCATGAAGATGATGAAGGCAATGGAGCATCTCCCTTACAAGGAAAGGCTGAGGGAGCTGGGTCTCTTTAGCTTGGAAAAGAGGAGACTGAGGGGTGACCTTATTAACGTTTATAAATATGTGAAGAGTGAGTGTCAGGAGGATGGAGCCAGGCTCTTCTCTGTGACATCCAGTGATAGGACAAGGGGCAATGGGCTCAAGCTGGAACATAGGAGGTTCTACTTGAATATGAGAAAAAACTTCTTTACAGTGAGGGTGACAGAGCACTGGAACAGGCTGCCCAGAGAGGTTGTGGAGTCTCCTTCTCTGGAGACATCCAAAGCCCTCCTGGATGCGTTCCTGTGCGATCTGATCTAGGTGTTCCTGCTCCGGCAGGGGGATTGGACTAGACGATCTTTCGAGGTCCCTTCCAATCCCTAACATTCTGTGATTCATATGACAAGCAGATTAGCAGCAGGTTGCACATCTGTAACATTTAATCATTTGAGTGCACAGCACTGCTCACTGTACAGTGTCCTACCGCTGTGTCTTTATCCAAACCAGTCCTCATCCCTACTCATCCACAGCCAAGTCACTGTTAGTTTAGCTAGATCATGTGGGAGCGTGGAAGGGATGGATTTGGGCTGTGAGAGGAAACATCTGGAAATAAGAAAACAGCATCTTACCAGCTGTGGAAGCCCTTCAGCCTGTGTCAGCTTGATGCCTTCCCCAGCCGCCTCACAGCAACTGCACAGACGCTGGTGAGAGTGTGCAGTGCTGAGCATGCAGCACGTGGCTACTGCACCCACTCAGGGAAACACACTCAAAAAAAATAGAGACGCAAATGCTGCTTTCTGTCCACCTGACAACTCTGCAAGAATCCTTCTCCCAGTATGCATGAGGTCAAGCAGCAAGCAGCTCATGGGAATATTAGCATCCTGGCATTAATGGCTCTTGCAATTTAGAGAGTGCAACAGAGCTTTCCATCACCCTGTTTCTTCCTCACTCCGGTACAGCTGCTGTCACAAAGCACACCTTTCCAGACAGCATACATTTTAATGTGCCCTTTCACCTTTGCCACCTACAAAACCAGTGTGACTTTCCGAGTGAAAGCAGGTGTTGGAACCCAGCGTGTGAGGGCCCAGTCTCTCTGCTTTGGGGAGCAGACAACTCTCAGGGGAGTGGCAAAGTCAAAGTGATGCAGCATTTGAAAGCAGAGAACTTCAACATCACTGGCCTGAAGCACACAGCCTCTGCCATGCCACAGGGCCGGTCAAATCACATGCAGCTGTGTCACCAGTCAAGGGCCATGGCGGGAGGCTGTGCTTCCCAGAGAGACCCATTTTGCCTCCACAGAGAGTGTAAAAATTTCACCACAGGGAAAGGCAGAGAAAGGCCGTCTCATAACAAGTTACAAAACAATTTCTCTCTCCTTTATGAATTGTCACAAACCATTAAACATGGGCACAACCTGCAGACAGGAAAATCCTACTGAATTGCAGTTCCTGAGCACAAATAATAAACCTTCCAAGAGCTCCAATTAATACAATTGAGCCCAGTAAAGAAAGCTATTACACTACACCCCAAAAAGGACTTGTTGGGATCAAGTAGGTAAGGGAATGATTAAACAAGCTGTTAACCTCAGCTTTCAACAGAGACACATTTTGCTGAGGAAAGCTTGAGTCCAGAGATGCAGTCAGAGTATTGATCTTTCTGCTTCAGTGTAAAGGACAGGAAATTTTAATTCCGGCGTCCTTTCATTCAGGGTACTGGTAAGCCCATTCACACAGTACTTTTGCTGTCTTTATTCAAAAATTTCCTGTCTATGAGAAAAACATTAAAATTAATGTATTCTAAAACTCTTTTCACATTAAAACCGGAAATCAATATGCTCGGTGCTGTCACCACAGCACTTTACATTCTACTCCCATATTACACCTTGAATACACTTTACATGATACTAGATCTGCACATTTTCATTTACCAACCTAAAATCAATGAAGGAATTGCTTCCATTTCCATATTGCACGCTTGTCTTCACAAATATCCGATTTACATGAAACAGTCATGACTAGACTGTCGCCCTGTCCTTTGACAAATCTTAAAACATAACTGAAACTTGTCCAAAATAGGAATCATTCACATACATGCTATCAATTGTCCTCACTCCACAAACTCCATTATTTCTTATGTTTGCATTATTTTTAAGTAATCCATTTGCACTTTTTACCCAGCTGAAACCAGGACAACCCAAAAGGGAGGAGGAAAAAAAAAGGAAGCATCTTTTACCCAGCCTTTAAGAGACAGTAATTACATGCCAGTGTGAACTTCCTTTATTGCACCAAGTAAGCATTATCTCTCATCAGCTAAAACCATATTTTTAAACAAAAAGAAAAAAAGAAAGCAGATGTCATTAGACAGAAACAACTAATATTTGTCACTTAAGAGACAATAAATCAGCCACAACCTTACCAGTAAGGAATTCTGATGAACAGCCACACTTGTCCCACCAACTCCCTCGCCTCACAAAGCAGAGAGGAAACGCTTACAGAAATCGGCTGCAATGCTGAAATTGCCCAAGAGGAAACTGGTGTCTCTTCTACAAGTCATGACTGTGCAAACCACATGCCAGGCATCAAAGCCAGTGCTAAAAGCCGTGCCTACCAGGACTATTAGTACTAGAACCAAGGTAGGTAGAAATGGAGTAGGACTGAAAAATCAGAAATATTCCCAGACAGCTAGTTTTAAAATTTTTTGTTTCACAAATGGAAATTATTTTAAAAACTGTGCTATCAAATACTTCTGAGAAGAGGCTCAGAGTGCACTGTAGGAGACAGGAGAGAGCTTATCACAGGTGCCCCGTAACAGATTGCACTGTCCAAGCCTCAGCACAGTCTCTGGTTGCCAACCAGTTCCCTAGGGCACCCTGTCAGCCTCGGTCTCTCGGGGGCCCTCCAGGGTCCAGCCCTGTACCCCAAGGTGCAGGAGAGCTCAGGGCAGCCTGAGCCCAGACAAGCCAAGACTGGGGAGCCCTCAGAACAAAAGGAAAGGTGGGACATGAAGCACTACCAGTTTGGTTTTTCTGGGTCACCTGCCCATCCAGGCAGGGATGGGGCTGACAGCAAGGTCTGCAGAAGAGCACATGGGTCTAAGTTTCAAATCAACAACCTTTATTTCCCATTTTTCATTTTTTACTACCTGACGCAATGGCAAGCCAAAATTAACAGCACTATTCAAAATATGAGACGGGTGCTTCTATAACTTCTATAAGTTACATTTTCACTAGGCTTGGGGAACAGAGACAAATAAAAATCAGGGCCTTGTAGTTCTGGGTACTTTTCTGGCTTGTGTGTTCAACAGTTTCAGCCACAGGTATACAGACTTCAAGAATGAATAAACATTGTAGCACAAGCATGTAAATTTTTATTGCTCCCTCTGCACAACTCATTTCACATATCACATAAGTCTACAAAAGACAGAGCACTCACTCTTAAATCTTCTCACCTTCTTCAAAGTGATAGGCATTGCTAAAAATAAGGTAGGTTATCGCACACTTTGAAGTGAGTTTTTCCTTTTTGACTCATTGGAATATTACAGACTGGTTTCTTCAAAGCAGGATGGAGGGATGCTGCTGCCTAGGGATTCTCCTGGGTTTCCTCAGATCTCTCTCTGCTGCAGCAGGGAAATTCCAGGGTCCAAAGGCAAGTAAAGGAGGCATCCAGAGATCCAAATGCTTTACTATTCATGACACTGAAATTATAGTGCCACCTGTAGGACACCCAGAAGAAATCTAATTTGGGCCTTGCTGATGCCGTGAATGCTGATTGTTATAATTATAGGGCTTTCTAGTAGTCTTGGCAGAAGCATAGGAACATAATAAATGGACGACTCATGTTAGTCTACAGGGACGAACTTGAAAGCCTTGTTTACACAGAGCAACCAACATAATTTTAAGTATCTCAGTGCATCCAGAAGATATTTTGCTGTGAAGATGAATCTTTTGTGGGAGGG
The DNA here is from genome assembly GCA_011057875.1 of Pterocles orientalis. Taxonomy (NCBI): domain Eukaryota; kingdom Metazoa; phylum Chordata; class Aves; order Pterocliformes; family Pteroclidae; genus Pterocles; species Pterocles orientalis. Next base: position 594,141 of record WKFP01014747.1, read on the forward strand.
GGATGTACCAGTACTATGCACTCAGTCTATCCACCTTAGAGCCTGTGCCGCTGTAGGCAGGAGACAACTGCCACATCCTCAACCATTTCCAACCAAGACAGAGATCATCCTTAAACAGCTGAATCTGAGTAAAGTTTCCATTATGCCTGCACACTTCTTTTTTTAACTTTTCATTTACTTCTTAGCTATTGACTATGTAACTCAGTGCATCACACTTCAGTGATAGGTATTCACATAGTGTGTATATGGTATTTGCATCAGCATTGGGAAGCACTCATATATCCTTCAGAATACACCAATAATCTTATTTTATGTTGCTTTCTTCACCCGTATCCCTTTACCAACAGAGTAATTTTCCACTTTTCCAACCCATAGCCAAGGTGATGTCTCTAAAGACTTCTCTTCAATGTATCCCTTGAAGATACACAGCAAGACATATCTAAGTATATGCACCTTCATTGCTAAATTTCCATTAGTAACATTCAAAGTGGAAAATACCCAACTGATTAACTTAACTCTGTTGCTGCAAACAAACTTAAAAGAGGTGTACAACATGTTCAGACAAATGAGGAAAGGAATGGTGGATAATGGGTTTATAAATCATTGGCATTTTTGTGTGGAATACTATGTAAAATAAACATCACCAACAAACAATAGAAAGAATTCTGTAAGACTAAACAGCAAAGAGTGAAAAGAATGATCAAGAACTGCCAGGGAAAAAAACTCTTGTAGGAAGATGGATTATAATACAAACATTGCTTTGCAGCATGGCATTAACTGATGAGGGATTCAACATAAATATTTAAAATTATTTATACAGGGAAAACACAACTGTTTCTCAGTCATATAAATCAAGATGAAAAGGAACAAACAGTTAAAGGTGATAAACAAGATGGACAGAAGTGCTGGTTGGAGCACAGTATTTGAAACTTGCTGCTGCAGTGAACCGAATCTGGAAGTTGATGCAGAATTGAAAATATTACTCTGTGAAGCAGAGCAAATAGGGATTCACAGTGTGCAGACAGCAGTAAATGAGTGAATTTCCAGGAATATTAGGTTGAAACATACATGGCAAAATTCACAGCATAAGAAAATTATTCTGTGTTACAGACACAGCAGTGACAGAGAATAAGAGACCTTCACTAACTTTTGCTGCACATCACAGGAATAAACATTTCAGTAGGATGAGTGATGAAAAGAGTTAAGAAATTATGCATAAAATTGTGCAAACACGTTCTGTAGAAATCACTAGGTGTCCATCCAGGGGGATGGGGGAGGCTAGAGCAAAAGAAAGATCTCTGAAGGGACTTCCAAGTCCTTGACAGCTTGCCAGCATGCCTATAAGGACATAAGAAAACTCATGGGGTGGAAACCACAAAATTTAGGAATTCCCAATTCTCCTTTATCTGGCAAGCTCCCTGTGAGGAGGCAAAGGATTGTGGAAGCAGAATAACCAAAATTGTATGTAGCAGAAACATCAGGGCAGCTCACAGAGATGAGGAGAGTAAGGCTTGGTGAAAGCAGGCAGGTTAAACTATTTTTCTATTGTGTTCCTGCAGCATATTTCAAATCCATCAGATCTGGGCATTGTGCAGGGGAAAACACCTCTGTCTGGTTGAAAATTCAAGACATTTCATTTGTATTTTCTCCTTGAGAAGGAGCAGGAGTTGTCACAGGAATCAGAAAAAAAGTTACCCAGTTCACAGCTTATTTGCAAGGGAATCCCATTAGACACTGTCTTTTTTATTCAAAAATGCTCTGTGAGTGTCTGTTTCTTACCAGACAAAGTAGGTATCATTTGAGCCTTCCTTTGCCTATTCAGCCAACTAAGTACCAAAAGGTATGGGAAAGCCACCGAAAGCAGATTACATATCACTTACCAACAAACCCTATTGGTTGTGCAACTTCGCCACAGGCTGTGGAGACCACAAGTGGGACGAGATGAGTCTCTCTCAATCAATATGATTCATACTTGCCATACCCATCTGTTACATGCAAACCAGTTGCTGCTGGCACTTAGATTTATGATTGAAAGCTACCAACTCCCACTACCATAAAGTTTTCCTTCTAAGCAGTAAAGATCTTCCAGCTTGCTCTGTGAGGTTTCTTTTCTATTTTAACTTGTTTCACATAATGAACTGAATTTGAAACTGAGAGCATGAACCAGCCCCTGAAAACTCACACTCCAGAGTTGAGAGGACAGTGGGGTTTTACACATATCACTTCAGTTTTGTATTTCTCTCTCCCTCCGATTAAGCCAACCTTGTGGGAGTGTTATTTGCAAAATCAAAGGAGAGGAAATCAGCTGTATATTTACCTCTACTGCTAGGCTAAATCCCAGTGTGAGAGTTGGAGAATAAAATGCTGATGGACAACATGGGACCAGCAGCCTTTGAGCAGGGAATGAGCACTTGGAGGTTCCAGCCCCGACTCTGGCACTGACTCACCACTTGACTTTGAACTGACCACTTCCACAGATTTACCTCCACACTTACAAAGGAGGTACGCAATAATTACCTACTTGGAGGGTTGTTATAAAAATTTGCTAATTAATACCTCTGAAGTGTTTGGAGGTCCCCACATTGTTTCACAGGAGGACAGTATGTTAGCTATCTTTATCATGATGACATTATCAATAAAGAAAAACAGAACATTTTTAAAGTGAACAGAAAATTGGTTACGCTTCTTGAAAACAAACGGTTGCCAAAGTTAAACATTAGACACTGGTTTTACTGCAGTACCTTACTAATCAAGGAGTTTAACATATTCACAGAAGCCTATATCCCACTATTTTTTCTGAAATCATTTCTTGCACAACCTTATGCCACTGGTTTCCTTTCATTTCTGATTAAAAAATGCCTTCATCAGGTCCAGTCATATTAACAGTACTGCTACTTGTTGTAGCTGTACATGGCTGCAAAATGCATTCACCTGTCAGAGAGCCTGCAACAGCTTCCCATTGTAAATACTGACATAGACAATTTCATCACTAACCCTGTGACAGAAACCGGGTGTTCTAGATATACTGGGAGGGTGGTGGGCTTGCGAGAGCTATATTGATGGGAGCATAACCAGGAGATCAAGGTACATGATTACTCATCTTGGTTTGAACCACATCTAAATAATGTATCCAGTTTGGGACCCCCCCCCCCAGTGGAGGAAAGACAGTGACAAACTGGAAGAAGCTCAGCAGCGGACACCAAGCTGGTTGGAGCTGGAGCACTCCTCCTGTGAGGAGAAGACAAAGGACCAGGACATTTCCAGCTTGGAGAAGGGACAACTTCAGAGGTCATCTAACAGCAGCCCTCCACCAACTACAAGGGGGTCAGCAAGATGATGGAGATAGGCTCTTCCCAGTGGGGCATGGCAGAAGGATGAAACAAGAGGCAGAAGCTGAGGCAGGAGGCTGGACTGAGACTTCCTGAGCTCCCTTCCAGCTTGGCCAGTGCAGCAAGCCTGTCACGCCCTGTTATGTCCCAACCTATCTCTGACTAGCAGATGATCCACAAACCTACACTGGAGATATTAAAAAGCCTTCCCAGAAGCAGAAAGATGCATATATTTTCAAAAAACAGGATACGTATGAATACAAATACAAGTTTAGGAAAATCTGTGTACTTGTGTAAAAATCTGTGCTAAAATTCAGCCACAGAGAATCACTGTTAGGAATAAGGCAGTGAACTGAGACTATACACCTTCACAAGTCCTCTCCTTCAGGAGTATTATTTTTCTAACTAAGCCAATACATCTCCTTCATTCATACATTTCAGCTGTTCTGCCCAGTCATCCAGACTTACTGGTTTTAAAGCATGATTTTTCACAGAAAGAAAAAGGAATAAGACCTTTATACAACTATTTCATGTTTTTAAAAATATTTGAGAAAAGTGGGTAGTTGCTAGATGTAATGCTTTTCTTGAGAATAAAAAAATGAAATAGGAAAAATAAACCAACACAACACACACACATCTCTTGCATTCTCACTCAAAAGTTTCCATCCAAAACAGAGGATCATTTTGCAAAAACAAAAATTAAAAAGGAAAAAACTAGTATATTTCTTGAAAACTAAAATATTTAAAAATGTCTGAAAGTCTTCTAAAAAAACTCCATTATTTTCACATATCGCAAATTTATTTTTTTTAAATAACTGTAGAGTTTCGCTGTAAGTTTCTTAAGGCTAGTCCGTACAGTTACTTGTAAAGAACCCAAAAGAGTGATGTCCCATTCCAGCTGTAAGACAAATAGATAAAAAGCCAATGCAGTCATTGACTTGTGTCATAAAATTCAACAATTCATCAATAAACTTTAATGACTTCATATATAAGTCACTGAGAATGCATTGAATTCAGTCATACTTTAGGGTCACATGAGCTGCATTTAAATTCAAACACTGTCACAATACAGCCGTACAAATACAGAACCTAATCACTGCCTTCAAAAATCTTTACCTTTCAAAAGGCCAGTTTTTGAAACATTGGTAAGAAAAGGCTGACACACCACAGCTTTTTTGTTTGCACATCTATTTATCAAGTAATGGCTTTTCAAATGATGCTGTCATTAGGCATATACACATCATCTGTGTTCATTTGGATTAACTTAATTTCCCCAAATCAATTTCCCTCCTGGCTTATTTCCTTTGTGTGCATTCTTGGGCTAAGAGAAGCTGCTGAGCTCTCACACCTACAAGGAGCAAAGGGGGTCACGCAGCAACACCAGCCTCAGCTGTGTTTGTCATTTCTCAGTAGTATTTTCTGCTGAGGTTGCAGAGTGTCCACAATTGCTGCTTCCTCTTTCTCTCTTCCTCCCCCACAGCACTGGTCCCCAAGCACAGCAACAAGCTTACCAGGATGGGTGAAAGATGCTCTCCAGTCACTTTTTCTGCCCAGCTATGATTTTCACCCTTCCTCCATTCCCCCAGCTTATTTGCATTTTTCTTCATCAACAGGCAGTCATAATAAGGTGAGAGAAGGGAATAAAAGCATTTTGTGATACCTACTAGTAAACATTTGAGTCATTGTGGTCTAGTGGTTAAAAATCTCTCTCTATTTTGATTAGGCTCCTATGTTAGTGACTAAAACTACGCTTCAAGAAATGTAATTGGGACTCACTCTTCTTTTTTTACCAAATCATTTTTCTTCTAGGTTCACATGTACCTAAAGAGGACACTTCACCTTCACGAAGACTTCAGTCTGGAGATCTTCAGGAAGGTAGCTCAGTGTCAAGCCCATTGTATAGATGAGGAATGTGAAAGTGATCCGACTAGATTGCACCCTGATTAAATAAAACCAAACAAAACCCTAAGAACTTTTGCAACACCTCTACCAACACTTGTGCATTGCTAATGACAGTCATTCTGCGCAAAAGCACTGAAAACTTCCCGTGCAGACACACTGAGGATATAGCACTGGTTTCTGCTTTGTCATAAGGAAGCAGTTACTCAACCAGCTCTCAGAAAGCCTTCCAAATATCCCTTGATTAAAAAGACAATGTTATTTATGGTATCATCAACTCTGGCTTTCAAGCTCAACACCACAAACAGAAATTTATTTTCCTTTTATAGCAGAACTGACCAATCTTTGGGCAAGCTCCCCTGAAAGTTTCAAGCAAGTTTCAAGCCACTGGAAACAAAGCTTATGAAGAGCCCTTCCACTGCTCTCCACCCCCACAGCCAGCGTGACTCCGTGGAATTGCCACACACTGTCCCCCGACACTTCAAGCCAGGCTCAGAACTCCTCCACCCCACCACCACTCATACAGAGTTGTTCCATCACTACAAACAGCTGCTGAGATCCAAACAACTCATCATGCAAGGCTTTGGACATAACAGCACTTCAACAAACACTTCAAGTTCACATATGATACTATTAGTTCCAACAGTTCTTGTTATATGGACATTCCTTGTCTATTCAAAAAAAAAAGAGAAAAAGGGGAACGAAGGCGAATGGATATGGAAAGAGTGAAAAAGGAGAAGTAATAAGGCAAGAGAGAAGGTGTGATTAGACAAGCCAACAGTACAGATTGCTTCTTTGCCACATGCCTTTTCTCTGAGAACCTGCACCTGTTTTTTGCTGAAGAGTTCAAAGGTTCTTTAAAACTTAGAAGAGCACCATATCTTTGGAGGAGTTCTCCATAGCCCCCCAGGCAGTTTCTGCTTGCCAGGTCACCCACCCATCTGCTCTTCCAATTTCATGTCTTTAAAGAGCTCTACATGTTTTCCCCAGTGTCATCACTTTAAAGTAGTTCCCTTCCTGTAGTACAGCCTGCTACCACAGTTGTAACTACACCTGTAATGTCCCTGGTACTCCCCACAGTCACAAACTACCAAGGTACCCCATGGGTGTTCCTGCTTATCTTAGTCTTTGGCAAAACACCTCTCCACCTGCCCCATGCCCCACCAGCCACCTCCCTGCTACTGCTGAGCCTTGGCCCAAATACCCAGGGTGACATCTCTCCTGATGCTGGCACAGAAACAGCACGAGCAATGCACTTCCCACAGCTGGATACTGCAGCAAGACTTTGCAAGTGAGGTTACAGGTGCTGCACAAGGCTGAGAGGCCCTGTGCGAGTCCTCACAGCATCAGCAGGATCACCAGAATCAAAGCAAGTTTCCTTGGCCACCGCAAGGCAATGCATGTTGTTCAAGAACATACTTGTGCAGATTTAATCCCTGACACTTTCTAGAGTGCTTGACCCAAGGCTACTATGTAAAAAGAAGTATGGATAATATGGGTGTCCCAACAGGATGCAGAGGTGAAGCACCTGTATCTTTGATTACAAGCTGAAGAAAATTACATCATGGATTACTTTTTCTGAATTACTTACATGTCAGGTTTGAAAAGGAGATAAAAGTGTAATTTTTACTTAAAGCTCTGAACTGAGTCAGAGTAAAGGTAATCTCAAACCCCGTCTCTGACAACAGTCAACAGCAGATACCAAAATAGAGAGCAGAGGAACAGACACTGTAAAGCAAGGCCTCCATGGGGACCTCTGCAATTCCAGTCTGGGCACATCCTGAAGGAAGGTTTGCATAGCTTTGTTGTATGCAATGTTTCCAAATAGCCTCCCCTTCCATAAACGCTCATCCTTGCTTTTGAACCCATTTATACATTCAGCAAAACAAAATCCACACTAAGTCCCACTCCACACTAATTTAATTGGGTGGTGTGCGGAAAAAGTACTTCCTTCTCGCATAAATTTACTGCCAGGTTTGTTGGGTTTTTTGGTTTGGTGGGGGCTTTTTGGTGTTTGGGTTTTTTAATAAAATGTGTCTATTAGTTTTCCCATGAAAAAAATGAGTATTCATTCCTGCCCTTTATCCAGGCATCTTTGTGCCAGTCATAACTATCAGACCTTTGTCACATTACCTCTCAATCCTTTTTCAAGCTGAGGAGCCCCAATGTACTGAAACCCCAGTTCCCCTTTTCCGTACCTTGCTTCTGACCTTCACTTCCCATCTTTTAATTAGCTGTTAACCCACAAAAGACCTGTAGCTGCCTAGCAGTCACAGCCCTTTGGCAACAGCTCTGCCACACGATTCCTGTAAATCCAAGTCTACTGCACTGACATGTACACAGGCAAGTAGTGCAATAGGCCAACAACAACGAATCCATAGAGAAAAATAGGTGATGCCAAGGATCTGACATGCACACAAGTATTGCAAGTGAGTAGCCAAAGTCTCATGGACTGATTAGCAGCATGCTCCTGGAGCACATCTGGTTTAATGCTATACTCCTTTTGTATAATGCAAGATCAGTCTACTGTGTGAACCAGAGGAAGGTAGGTGGGAATAATCAGGAGATTGGTGTCAGAAGTGCACTCCCAATCTGAATCTAAGGGTGCACTTTTGGTTCAGGTTTTCTCACAAATCCAAAGAACTCTGGGTTTGTGAAGAATGTCATCTTTACCCCAAAAACCTAAAATTATAATTACTCTCAATTGATACTTGTGAATCCATCATGTTATTAATTTGTCACTTTCTGTTCCTTTGGTACCCTGTAACTAATTCAGCCCATAAATTACATACCATAGTATATTTCCTTTTCCCATTTGCTTTAGAATTCTGCATCAATACTGCCAGTTGCTAAAGGCTGATGATCTATCAGGCTTTTTCACTTATTTGTTTTAAAAGACATCCTTGTAGTATTGCAGTTTGAGACAGTTCCTTAGATTTCTTACACACAAAAATGCTCTCCTCTAGAAACATTTAGTATAAGGGCTCATTTAACAGAGTTTTGTATGGTCTTGTCATCTTTTCCCACTTCTTTCATAACTCAAACAGTATCAAAATCTTTCTCTGGTTTCTGTTTCTAATGATTAGAAAGGATTTTGGTGTGTCCCCCATTTTTCACAACTTCAGCAGACAAACCAAAAAGGCTAACAACTATTCACCAGAACTTATGGTCTTTTCCATTTTACTCTATTGGATGTGACATAGATTTTTTGAAAAACATCTTTTGATTTCTGATAGACTCTTGTATTTCACTGCTTATACATACTATCTTTTTCATTTTATCATTGGTACTTTTTAAATCTTCCTTGACAGATGATAAACATTTACTCTTCATTTCTAGTAATGGCATGTTTAAACAGTCTTCATGCCACTTCAAACAGTTGTTAGCTGCTCCTCTTATTTTTCTCTCAACACACATTCCTATATAATTTCGTCCCACCTTTTAAAGTTACCCTATTTTGTTTCTTAACCATCAGACTGATGCTGAATTTGAAGTCACTGTGGTTCCTACCGAAAAGTCATTCTTACATCTTGTACCAGGACGCTGTGCATTGCTGAGGCTCACCTGAAAACTCTTAATGGCTAGCTAATCTTTTCAGGAAGGAGTAATTTATGGTGTGAACAGTAACAGAGCTACACTTGTTTAACCTAATGAAGATGAGCGATGCAATGCTTTCTTTGGCGTTAGCCTTAACCATCTTCTTTTTTTTGTTACTGACATTTGGAATTAAAATTTTAGCCAGGATGTTTTCTTTCTTCTCAATAAGTACTTCCTACTAAACAGTCTTTATAATTGAGAGTTTTTGTCTGCCCTCAGAAAGAAAATCCCTATAGATTAAGTGCTGATGTTCACTTTCTCAGAAATCCTGAGCTGGAAGACTGACACTAATAAAACCAAGTCCACCCCAAAGCCACAGCTTGGGGCTCTGTTCTCCCTGCAGCTCCAGCACAGCTTGCAGGGAGCCAGAGAGGCTGCAGTAGGCGGAGGGTGCTGCTGCTGCTGCCCTGCTCTGGGGCTGGGGCACCCCGCAGGAGAGCGCAGGGGACAGTGACAACACGTGGCAGGAGAGGGCAGCGGCTGGGTTCTGCTGGGAAGCAGCACCATGCCCCAGCCATATGCAGAACAGCTGCTCGCCTCTCCTGCTATGCAAATAAATACTACCTATGCGTGTACACATTAAGCATACGTTTGTACAGCAGTGTATTTACAAAACCTTTCCATCCTATTCCTTAGGCTGTCTGCCAGAAACACTCAACTGTAGCAGTTCTCTGTATCCTAACCCCACATAAAGAAATTTGAACCAGTGTATGACCCAGCCTCCACCAGCCATAGACTGGTTAACTATTAACTACTCGTTGGACCATGGAAGACTTATATCAGCAGCACACTTCCTGGTCCAGCCACTGTGTTATGGCTGGATGAAGTGCTAGTTTAAAGAGTGGAACATGACAGCTGGTAGAGTGACCTCCTTCGGCAGAGAGGGAAGCAGGGATTTAGTTTGCATGCAGGACTCACCCTTTGCAGAGCTCAGGTTTCAGTGGGAGGCTCTCTTGGACCTCTTAGACTCCTGAGATAAGGAGAGTCTAATAATAGACATCTCGTTTCTGTGCATGACTTGATCAGCTCCAGCTAATCAAAGCACGGTAGAAGCTAGTTATGCTGGAACAGTTGTGTAAATTAGAGATTACAGTTGCACAAGGTACTCAAGAAAGCACTAGTCATAACCAATTTTTAATCCCGTGAATGGTATACAGATTAAATATTTAAGTGTTCTTTCCCAAACCTGCCATATCACACACTGGGAAATCCAAAAGGAACATTACATACAGATAAAAAGTTTTTGGGAAATATGTAGGAAGGTATTTTGAAAGAAGTGTCACATAAAAGTCAGAGACTCTACCAAAATCTGTAGAAGATAACAGCTTTGTTTCAATTATTACAACCCAGGAGAGACTTCCCACTGCAGCTGTCTGCTCAGCCTTGTGCTGCAGAAGGTGACAGCACTACACCTCTCTCTTCCCCAGAGAGACCACGCTACATCCACACTAATGGAGTGGGCAGTGGAAACATTGCAAACCACAAAGCTCGAGACTCTTTTTACACAAATTTTCTGTACCACAGCTCAAACCATTTCCTTCCCCCTTCTCTAGTAAGGAGAACTGTGCGCAGTCTAATCCAGGAGAATTACACAGAAAGAAGCGTTAGACCCTGACCACTTCTGTTACTGCAAAAAGAAAGTGGAATCACTTCAAACAGATCAAAGTGGTGACTAAAAATCTTAACAGAAAAGTAAAAGTCATTCTGGACAGAGAAATATCCAACCGGATGTTTTCCTCAGTGCTAATCTGCAGATTTAAATTTTCAGTGTTCTTCCTTAAATAAGATTCTGACAAATTCTCTGCAGGCACAGGAACCCAGTCAAGCAGAAGTCATTTTCAAGGACTAAATAACTGGTAGGGACCACTACCATGTACTACTGAGTGATCCACAGCCACTGAACTAAGTTAAGAGAGCCCAGCTGCAGAAGAGCACTTGTTTACAGTTTAAGGGCTTTCCATTCCCCCCTTTGCTTTGCAGTGCTGAGCAAATTTGGCTTACCTCTGTCTCAGTTCCCCAAATGGCCCAAGGAAAGTGACAGCTGCTCTCTCCCGCATATGGAAGCGCTGTGAAGAGTGGCCATAAATCCACTAAAGGGAACTTCGGTTCCTCAGCTGTGGGGACTGCAGCCACAAGGTCCCACCCAAAAGAAGTATTTGTTATTAGATTTCAATCGAGATCAGTCTACCTCATTAATAGCAGCAGTTAACCTTTCAACCAGAGAAACTGAAAAGATGCCAAGATTACTAATTGCTGCCCAAACTCTCATGATTTTAAGTTAATAATGCTGATGACAATGCCATAGCTACACAGACATGGAAGTCATCTCTCAGTGCGAGAGCAGGAGGCACCCTCTCACAGAAAGCCCACTGGTCCAGGTGCTACCAGCACTCCAGTTCCCAGGAGCTGCCGCGTAACATTAATGCCAACACATTCTTGACAGTCATTTTCCTTAGGGTTATATGCAGCATTCACTTAAGATCTCCAACAGCAGAGCCTAAGGATAGAACAAGCCTTCTAAACCTACCGATTCTTCCGCTGGAGCAAGAGAATTCCCTACACCAAGCCTTCAGCTTCCAGCACTTAGAGAATAAACTCCTCATATTTCCCTTCCAGAGAAGGCAGGTGACCAAGCTGAACCTGTGTGTTCAATTGTAGTTTCACAACACACTGCCTCAAGAAAATTCTTGCTTCCCCTCCCCCTCCCATTTAAAAGTTTCTGACACTGCCAGGTAATAAGGGAGTTTCCCCAACTTACATAATGCTTTCCCTTCTCCTCCTCTTCCCCTACATCCTCCAAGCCAGCGAAGCAGAGGACATGGACAAAGCCCCAAGAAGTCTGCATGAGGAAGTGCAGCAATTCTTGATACATTCTTGCCAGTCGTGCTACATACCCCCAAACCCGACCAGGAGATGAGGTGAGCACTGGACTTTCTCTACCACGTGGGGATGCTTCACATCAGAGACAGCTACTCTTCGGCTCAGCGATTCTCTTCAGAGAGACAGAAGGGAAAGAAAGCTCCAGACAAACACACACGGTTGCTTTTCTTCCTCTCTTCAGACATAGTGACATCCCCTTTTCCTATTCTTCAGTTCAAAGGATTGTATTTACTTGCTGTCCTTCCTCCAGCTCCAGGAACACTTGGAAATGAGAAGCAACTGATTGTTCCAGGCAGCTGCTTTCTCCAAGCCTCCACCAACCCAGCTACAGCAGAGTTCGAGTCACAAGTGTGACAACTGAGCGGGGAGAGGAGCTCTGTGAGCTTGCTCTGGCGTAGGCTAAGGGTAGGAGGACTAGAAGAGAACTGACGTACCAATGCCTGTATAAGGCCTTGTGACAACCAGCAGTTGTCTCGGTGGTTTTACAAGTATCAGTTGTATTTACTCTAACTGAAGTGTTGCCATCTGCAACAGAAATTCAGGTTTCCTATGTCTGCTTTCCAGTTCAACATTCATGAAACAGCCAACACCCTTGGTCAGGATCAAGGCCTCATCCTGGTAGATACTAGGGAGATAAAGATGATGACATCACCCCATCCCAAAGAGCTGGCAAAGATAAAGAGGGAGCAAGATTATGGCAATGTTCCTGGAAAGGGAAAACACAAATCCAACCATGCCTCCTCTTGGCCTCTGTCAAAACAGTGATTATGTGTAAAGCCCTGATTGTATGCATACATGTAAATGAAAATAAAGACTCAAACTCAGAGCTGGGAAGTTGATTAGCTGAAGTCTGCAAGCTCCTGCGTGTAATAATCTTGCTGCCTTCTGATTAGAGCCAAGAAAAGGGTTTAGCATTTTTCCTCTTCTCTAGTCTAATACTGTTTGTAAATGCATTTTTCCTCCCTCCTATCTTTCCAGTTGGTTTTATTTATGTAGACATGCCAGTGTGGTAAATTTCAGACCTATGATTTGTGGCTTCCTGGCTTGGGGATTGTTCTGAAGTAGTTCTCATGTGGCTGTTCCTCCAGCTAAATATTTACACACGTATACACTGTGCATAGCTTTTACTTATGTGCATGGGCAAGGGCTCTGCATACTTCACATAATTTTTCAGAGTCTACATGTGTTTCTGATCATGACAACACATTGAAAATATGTGCCTACAAAGCACATTTTAAATATATTTATACAAAACAGTATGTGCTTACCCTTGAGGTATTTTCTATATATAGAAAAGCTGAAGATTAGACTTCCTGTTCTCATTCTTTCCCTTTAAGTTCTTCTCTTGTTATTAATTGTATCCAGGTTTCCACTACAACTCAGCTGTATATTACTTTTCTCTACCATGGAATGAGTTCAAACTGGAATTCTAATAATACCCATGTACGTGATAAAGCACAAGACTATCACCTAATGAGACATCTGGACTCTCGCATTTCAGTGAGTTCAACAGCAATGACGGTGCAGGAATGAGCATCATTTGCCTGCTCAGCATCTACTAAGAGACCACAACTGACAGGTCTTCAATGTATCAATAAGAAGAGTAGTTATAAATTACTGTCAACATTTGTTGCCATCATATTTAACATATACATGCTTTCAATATCTTTTCTTAAAAAAAAGAATCCTAAGAAATTCAAGCTTGTCTACCAGAGTGGTTTTAAACAGTCATTTAGCTCCAAAACCCTTCTTCTTTTGTTGTTTTAGCTTGTGGATGAGGTCAAACAAGTAATTTTAAGTTCTTCCTGATAGCAAACCTGAAGGTGTTTCTTTATAAGAAGAAACCTTGCAATAAGCTACATGCCCTATCAAATGTCAGTGATCCTGTTGACTTCAAACAGGAATATAAGAGAGCCATGGCCAGTTCCTGATTGTCTCGCAGTTTTGGAAGTATTCAGTCTTATAGGACTGGTAATACAAAAGTTAAATATTACTTTCTCTGTCATGACCTTCATTTTCCTACTGCCAAGACAGAAGACAGCAGGAAGGCTGCAGCAGCCTGGGACCTGCATTCAAAACTTGCAAGTTCCCCGTTAACAGCTATTCACCTCTGGGATAGTCTTCCCTGCCTATGAAATACAATATACGTATGACCACAGCCTGATGATGCTAACACATTAAAATAGATGAGATTTAACAAAATGACTCTGGGTATTTCATAGCCTTTGGACTGATTTTATAAACTTGAGCAGTCCTCTAAAAGTCAACAGTATTCACATGCTGATAAATGCTTGCAGGATCAGGGTCTAAATTAAGTAGATTTTACAGACCTCACTATTATCTGGATTTACAGAAGATGAACTATTTGACTTACGTACATTCTTTTTTCATCATCATTATCTTGAACAGATTTTTATTTATGTGCATGGCTGGACAGTCTGTGCTCTGTATGAATACCCATATTCATCCACAGAGGACAATATATCATCTTTCTCCCACTGCAAAAGTTCGTCAGAGAGCAGAGAGAGACCCACACAGCTGAGCCAGGCAGTCAAATGCCACTCATAACGAACAGTAAACTGTAGAAACAACCAGTTTCTGAAGGAATTGCACGCCAGGCTGTTCAACACGAGTGGCTGGTCACACTGTTACAGACAAGTCATTTTGTACAACTCAAATTTTTGCAACCTATTTGAGATAAAACAAAAGAGAGCTGAGTGGACCAGAAAACCCAACCACTGCCAGTCACCACTGACAACTCCTCAACAGCCCAGTTAGCTGCGTACTTACTGTTGTTCTCTCCTACAGCAGAGTCATGCAGATAAAAGCCTGACTGCCCAACCATCTGCTCACACTGTGATATTTGAAAAAAATAATAACACAGCAACAAAACATTATCAGAAATTCCAGATGAGGGCTAACCTTTTTCATGGATCCTTTTGAAATAAATGTATAGAAAATAATGAGAATATGCTGTATAAGTAATATACATTTTTGTAGTCACTGTCTGCACACTCACACAGAAGTTCCCATCTTGGCCAAAACCAGCAGGGACTGATGTAGGATCTGCCAGGGTTACCAACACAAGATGCTGCAGTTTGCAGAAAAGCACCAGATCTCTCCAGCTATACCTCTAACATCCTCATACACTCTGTGAAGGGGACAGGGTGAGGAGAATCCAGCAGGCAAACACCAAAGACTATTGCATCCAAGAGAAAGACCTCCTCAGACGTAGACCTTCTGACCAGCACCCCGGGCACAAATGCTGGGAAGTCACCTAGTGCCAGCCTTGGAGGAGTGAGGAGGCATGAGGTTCAGTGGTGGTCTCACTGTGCCTGCCTTCACATCGCACAATGGCAGAGCTGTGTGGATGGACTCTGCAGACATCACACATGCTTTAGTGCAGGGTATCCTCTTTGCTCTAATCTACAATCCTCCTCAAAGATCTTCAGCAACACCCAGTGCTCCAGCACAACAGGATGATGAGAAAGACATCTCAGCTCCCCCAGCCATGGTCTAGTACCTGCCCCAGCAAAGAGGAGGCACCGTTCCTCCTCCACCTCCACCCTCATGAACAGGACCTGGCACTGCTGCAGCCCTTCCCTGCCATGGGAGGAGTCCACTGGAAAACCACAGACACCGGGAAGACAACCAGATCATGCAGGAACTTTCTTATAGCTCAGTGGCCCCTAAACAAACTCTGGACTGCACCCTCTCTCACCCATCAACTATCTCTTCCTAAAGAAAATGCTGAGCCCAGGACCTGCTGGTAGGGTCTATTGGGAAAAGGAAGGTACTGATGAGGAGCTGTTTTGGGAAGCGAGAAGGCAGAGGGGCACATGACAGCATGTTTGGGAAAGAAAAGCTTGAGAATGTCCTGAATGCACCAGTCTTCCCAATGAGCATCCCTGTGCTGGCTCTGTCTCCTTCCCAGCTGTGCTTCAGAATCCTAGTGCCATTCAGATATCAAGGAGGCAGAGACTGAAGGTAAAAACAAATAAATAACCCACAGCCTTAAACCAGAAGCCATTTTGGGTGAGGGTTCTGTTCCTTGAAACATTTACCATGCTTGAGACTTGTTTTAAGCTCAGAACAGAAACTCAAATCACTGTTTTATCCAAACTTTATCCAAATCTGCAAATTAAGGAGGAAAATAAAATTTTAAGTCAAACTCTCTGCTAATAAAACTGAGCACAACCTTACTCTAGTTTCTCCCCTTCTGGTAAATCCACAATTGGACACAGCCTCTAGTATTACAAGTATTAATCCAGAATAATCCACTTTTTCTATTCATTCTGATGTTGGTTTCTCAAGAAAATAAATGGATCTTTAAGATCCTTTAAAGGAATACAAATAAAACATTTTTTTGAAAAGGTTAAGTGGCGCCTGATAGTCTACAATCTGTCAAGTTAAGCAAACAAGGAGGGAGAAACTCTACCTTGTAAATAAGGCAATTACAAATCTAGTTTCTACAATCTGGAAAGAAGCCAGGATCTAAGTGTGAAGGATTGAGAGGAAAATCTGCTGTAAATTCCTTCAGGTGAAAGTCCCTATTTAAAAGGCAGAGAATACCAGTTTTAGAAAGGTCATGAAGTCACAGCAGTTTTTTCAAAGCAAAACTCATTGACGTCAATTTGACCTCTTTTTAAAGGCAGAGACAGACACAGCTGCACTTGGAGAGTAACCCTTACATTAGAAAGAGAACAGCAATGATTAACAAGGTGTTTTGAACTGAACTTTCTATAGGCAGACATAAAAATATTTAAATACACACTCAGCAGGCATCACAGCCTTAATGACTGTGAAAATTTATTGTCGTATACTCTCAGCTTAAAGAAAAAGAAACAAAAGCAGGAGAAATACACCTCTCATACAGGCATAAAATTGCAAGTTACACGTGAACTGCATCATTAATACTTTCACTTGAGCCTGGTTTTACCCCTTCTCTGAGTAAGGGGACTTGCTGCAGTGACAGGAAAACATGGCAACTGGCAGACTCATGTGCCTTGATTACAGCTTGTAGGTCCAAGCTCTTCCAGGAGGGTTGTAGGAAAGATGAGTGAGTAATTCTGAAAGACAGAGTTGACAAGTCCTGAAATTCCTTACTCTATTACAGACTAGTTTAGAATGGGGCAGGATTCAAGACCACGTGGGTATATAAACATATACCCACAGATGTATGCACATGTAAATGCACTCATACAAAGCTCAGACAAATTCCATTGAAACTAGGAAGCTGGACTGGAAGAATCACTTTACATCAAGCCTCTGCATTTTATTCATAAATTAAATAGATCGGGAGTGTTGTGACTAACTGGTAGATGGCAAATTGAGGCACTACATGATGTTTACCATTAGGTAAACTGTTGCTTCTCCTGACTTTTAATTGCATGTTAATTGAACTCCAGTGCACTCCACTACAAACAAGCCCTAGCACTAAAAAAAAAAAAAAAAAAGAATAATTTCATGAATGTATTCCCATGGACTATCAAACATTCATCAGTTACATTGTCCAGATACAATGTCAAAGGTGATAAACACACACATATCAATAATAATAGTCTGATATCTTGCTGCATTCCCCATCACAGAGGTACCTGTTCCTGCTTTCCAAGGGAGGCAAAAGCATAGGGCGCAATCATGCGCAAGAATGTGAAAGATCTGGCTCTAACTGTCCAAAGCCTTCCTGAACATTTATAGCATAACACAATACCTTGATCCCAGTCCTCCATTTCTATTCACCTTACATGTAACTGTACACATATGCAAAAGCAACTATGAAGGAAGATATAAAATGACCTGGCAATGTTTGACATGTGTGTCAAGACCAGAAGGCCTCATGGCAAATGCTCCAGTCACTTGCTTTTACTCCCAGTCAGGATGCTGCTAGATCACCCCGAAAAAAAGACATTGGAAGAAGGAAGGGTCCTGGCAGAAAAGTGGCGGTAAATCCTAGAACACTTCAGGCAGTACATACCCAAACATCCCCAGCCTACTCCAAGTTGTAAAGTGGCTCAAGCTGAGATGAAGAGACACAAATATTTAATTTGTAGCTTTCTGCATCCTTTGAAAAACAGAAGTTATTAGTTACTGGTTTTTAGCTTATAAAAAGATTATTCTCTTGCATTGCTACTTTGTTATGTATATTATTCCCCTTTTCCCCCAAAAAAAATTAATCAGAGGTTGTTCCCACTCATAGATCACCTATTTAATATGTTTATATAGGCTCTTTTCCACAGTATGAGTCATGTTGAAATTACCCTAATTAAAATATTTCCATTTATTTGCATGCCTAATAAGCATTTATCAGTAATATGGCACTTTACATCTTCAAAGCAGTTTAACTGCATATAAATGGATTATCTGAAAACTTGCCCAAGAACACATCTTGGAATCTAATGCACTGACTCAGCTATAGCTTCCTAAAATAACTACTGCCTTCACATGTGTGTTGAATTGCAGTGAGGGTAGTAGTGACAGGCCTGAAGAAGCACGTGTTACTTATGGGAAGAATGAATAGAAGAGATAAAGACAGCCAACTAGACAGTGTTCAGTGATGACATGGAAAATCAGATGGCTCAGTCCTTTGAGTGGACTGTCTATTCCACTCCCTGCCATGCTTTTTTTTTTGCTGAAGAGATCTGTCATACTCATGCGCAAATGAAGGCGCACATCTCTAAAGAGACTTGCCACTGTTCTTTCATTTCCTACTCTTCAGAGCTTTCTACAGACTTGTGTGCCAAAAAAATTCAGGGCACCTGATGCTGTTTTCTGGAGAATCTGGCCACTGACCACTTGCACTGTGTGGGAAATTTACTTCTCAGTATAAGGCCATCACTGTGTCCCCCCACAAAGCTCACATCCCTGGGACACCCATGGGTTGAAAGAAGATGGAGGGGGTAGGTGTTTTTTTTTTTGTTTCACAGCTTGTTTTAACAACGAACAAGCTAATTCCATAAGCACTGAGCTAGCCTGCCTGTCCACAAGTTATTTTCCATTTTAAAAATTAAGGGTTACAATAAGAATGGGGGAGTGGGGGGGAAGGTCTTTAACTCTGTCATATCAAAGGAAGAAATAAAATAATAGATTTTGTAGATGTTTGTTTGTTTTTCAAATACTAAAATATCTTTTAGAGCTATCAATACGTTTTCACTTGAAGGCTCAGAAGTGTAGAGCCATCCCTAATACTTTTCTTTTGTCAAGGAGAAAAACCCGTAGTTCTTCAAATTAAATAGCGATGTTTTTTCCAAAGTTCTGCAAGCGCCTAGACTAAAGGAATGACAACGGCAATTGCAGAAGATGACGACTTTATTCTAGACAAACGCAAATTTTCAAAAGTATTGATTTCTACTGTACTGATTGTCATTTTTCCACTGAATTGAACCTTCTCATGCATTCACCTGTTTGCCTCAGGCTTCTTTAAACCTCAAAACTTGACTACAGTTACAGCGATTTGAAGTGCACATGGTAGATTTTATCCAGAAGAACCTGAAAGGGCTTGATGAACTCTACCAGGCTGCAATTACACAGGGGTTACTCACACCTCTGCAGACTCATACGGTTGGAAAGAGACATCAAGAGATCACAAAGTCTGATCCTCTCAGCAAGAGCAATTACACTTGGGCTATTCCTGACAGAGGCTGCCTAACCTGTTCTTAAAGACATTAAATAATGGAGGTTCCACAACTTCCTTCAGCAGCCTAAACCTGTGCTTAACTCTCCTCAACTTTAGATTTTCCTACCAGTGTCAAGCTCCATGCTGTAATTTGTGCTTATTATCTCTTGTCCTATAAATATCTGTCCTATAAATTTCACCAATTCAGTCACATCTTCTTAAGACTATGCAACATCATTTTGATATTTCTTCAAAGACCAATGTTTTCTAAGTGAGCTGGCTTAAGGGGGATCTTGCCCCCTCATTAGAAATATCTGCTGTGGTGAGTACTTCAGGTTATGTGACTGGCACTGCCAGCCCTAAAATGACAGTCACCAAAAGGAATGGAAGCGGCCCCCTAACACAGTCAGTGACAGACTCTCGAAGAACCTGCCTAAAACAAGATCCCCAATCCTTTTTTTTTTTTTCCTGTGCCGGTTAGAAATACAAGCAATTTACCACCATTTCCCAGGCAGATTATTCTTCATATTGCCATAGTCACAGAGGCTGGTATAGACTCAAAAGAAGAT
>WKFP01014747.1:624729-644692 GCA_011057875.1 Pterocles orientalis
AGCCAACAAGATCTTTGAGCAGAGCTCCTCTGTGCTGCTTTTTCCTTTCCAAAGCAAGGCTCTTGCTGCTGCTCTCTAGGCCTTTTAAGCTATATTACTGTTTAGTATGAAAGTGCCTAGAGGCCAATTAAATCACTGACCCAGCATGCTCAAGAAGTTACAACAGCAAGATATGGCTTGCTACAAAAAAACCCTTACAGTCTAAATAGGCAAGACAGACTACAATAAAAGGATCAAGCATAAAAACCAGTTAACTTGCTTGCCAAAGTCAATGTAAACAAAATATCCCACAGAAAACTAGATACATCCTGTATGTGGAAAACGAAGCATGTTGTAAGTACAGGGAGTGGTGGGGGAGGAGGGGGGTGCATAGGCAAAACTATTGCTCTCCCCCAGCCCTATCACCTGAGTGTCCCACTCCTTAGCTGGGAGTTTTTCCAGCATTAAACAGTTCTTCACTACCATTGAGCCTAGGTACGTAAACACGGAAATTACGTATTAAGCTTGCAACATAGGCAGCACAAGAGGTAGAGTCAAATTGTAATTTTCTGGCTTGAGGGGTATCAAACGTCACAGTTCACTTCCTGATTTCAAGAGGGGAGCAGGAGACACAGAAGCCACCCAGTCTGAAGGATCCCCAGCCCTAGCACGGCTCCCATGTTCTCCCCATGAGGCACTGCTTGAAATATAAATTACACTAAGTAAACCATGCCTGAAAAGTGTATAAAGCATTACCACTTTAAAATAAAACTACTTTATAACCTAGTTGTAATATATACTGCCTCCTCAGTCCTCTGAACGTAGTATTTTTAAACTTACCACAAATCTAGAGATCTCTCAGGAAAATCGTAAAGTTTGCACATACAAACCAAGAGGGCTCCCCCCTCACAGAGACTCCTTCCGGTCTTCCTTTTCTACCCTCCTCCCCAAATACAGTAAGAGATCACCAGCTGCCTGCTAAAGAAAACAGCCACCAAACAGTGTGCATCATTCAGATGGCTTGGATGATTCAGCTTTTCCACATGAACTTCACTGAAGTTGCACACAAATACTGCTTTGTGCATTTCTGAATCAAACGCGTAATTAACAGTCCAAGTACATATCAACACAATTTCTATCTGAAGAACAACTCTTCATCTAAAATGGAGCAGTGAATCCATTACCTTACAACAGTTTCAGTTTTCAAACCTACTAATTACATCTACATATGCTTATATACTGCTCTATTTCCAGCCTTTAAAAATCCATTTTATATTGTTCTCAAAAGCTGCACCAAGGAGGGCAGTGAAAAGAGGATCTAGTGACGAGCTCATCATTTTGAAAGCCACCTGATGTGATGCGCATTGGTTTTAGAGTGGGCGGACTGGGAAGGAACAGAAAAGTCAGTTGTCGCAAGCAGTCTGTTCTCCCAGATACAACAGCACAATAGGCAGCAGATTGATCACAAATGTCCCACAAAGCTACCTGCAGCTACATTTTGAAAGTTCAAGATATTCTCATTGTGAAGAAACTTGCAGGAGAATATTAAAAGTTTCCAGACAATAGGCTGAGAGCAAAACACACACGTATGCAAAACGCATACAAGTTTACTTGGTGTATTTTTGTTTTAGCGCTGCTTAAAGATGAAGTAACACTGCCTGTTCTTACTTCTCTAATTTCCTTGGCCTTTTGTCATTTGTTCAAACGTTCACTTGAATCCTTTTCATTAACAAGATCTTATTTTCATTTCACCCCTACAGCCATAAATCAGGCTCTAATAAACCAAACAGACTTGACACAAAAAGTAAAAATAAGAATCAGACCTAGCACTGCCTTGGAAAGAACCTCTTGCCAGACAAGCCTTCTTTACTTACCAGAAGAAATGCCTGTTTATCCTAGAGAACAAAAGCAGCACAAGCACGTCCATCACAACACTGGCTTCTGCAGGCGCACAAGCACGACAATGGAGAAACTGCCCAAGTTGCTCAGGCAGGGCAGCCAAACAGAGGAACACACAACTGTTGCCCAAGTGCATTGTGCAGCACCTGTGGCACCACAGGCCACCTCTCTTCAGCAAAAGAAGGCAGCAACTTATTGAATTGACTGCTCATCACTGCAAGTTGCTCTAGACCTAGAGAAAAATCACAGAAGTTGCTTGGCCTGGTGCTTCGATTGACAGAGAGAAGCTTTTGGGGTTACCTGGTGTGCCACTTTCCATTAGGGCACTAAGCGGGATTTTGTCTTAAGGGTAAAAGGTAGGTGGGAGTACCAGAAAGCAAGCAGACAACTATGCTTTGGCAGCACCTCTTCTTCCACCAATAGCTTTCGGGTTTGTTGGGGGGGGCTTTTTCTTTGTTTGTTTTAATTTTTTTTAATAACTGACTCACTTCAATTTAAGATGCAGACATGTTACATATGTCCAACCCAAAGAGCCTGTATCAAACTAGTCATGCCGGTGCAACTCTCACCTTGCCCTGAGTTGACACTGCCAAACTCACCCACCCTCACCAACATGTCTCCAATCACACCCGGCTACATGAGCAGGAAGCACTGTGTGAGGCTGGGAGGTGCCCGAAATCTGCATTTTGAAAACATGTCAAATATTGCAGTGGAAACTAAATGAAAAAAATCCACATTTGCAGGATTGGCTGTGGGAATGTCACGTGCTTTGGTTACCAGGTTTGGTTCAGGTTTTCTGAACTTCAAAATTCTGGTGATGATTTTTTAATTCCCTGCCATTTCTTGATAGCAACAGGAGTACTTCTCATCACAGCTTCCCATCACACTCTCCCCTCTTTGGTCAAGCACTGGGAAAATGAGTCACGACACTGAAACCCGCACCTCTTCCACATCCTGCTGGAAGCCTTGTTCCCCACACGCAGACCACATCCATCCCACACACAACAGCAAACTCCAGTCAGTAGCAAGTCAAATGCACTTCTCGTGGCCAGGTGCCCTGTCCTGTGCACAGTCCCCGGGGGACAGCCTCAGCGCCTCACTCCACAGCCTCTCCCAGGCAGCCCTGGCCGACTCGCCTGCTTCACTTTAATAAAGACCTTTCTGCGCAGCACTGGGTGAATCACACCCAGGTCATACGAGCAGATCATACACTGCCAAATACTTTTTGTTTTTTTAAATAGTGGTTCCCTCACATTACCTGTGCATTAACATTGTGCTGTGGGAAACATCATCCCTCCAAACTGTCCCCACACTTCCACAGGAAAACAAGTTTTACAAAGAACTCATGTATCTCATGACATTACACTTCATAAGCCAGTCTGCCTTGAAAAAAAGAGACACAGAGCAGCCCCTGTGTGACGGCAGGAGAGAAGGCCTCAGAGCTAACCAGTGCCCTGACACTGCAAGGGTTAGTGCCCAGGCACATCGGCAGCATCCCATCCCATTTTCTCTGACCAGGAAACAATTAGATGCATTTGATCCCAAATGTCTGTACTTTGAGCTTGTTACTTCTAAAACAAAAATACCTGAACAATTACTTGTATATTCTGCAACCAAAAACTTTCATTATTTGTATTCTGAGGGATGAACCAGAGGCCTGTCACTCCTGAGCAGGAGGAAGAGAGGGGAGGGATGGCTGGTTTGGCTGCCGGGCCACTCCTCACTGTCTTATCCCTCCACCCTGCCCAGGGAAAGCACACACAGCAGGAGACGGGCAGGCAGGGAAGGGCAGGAGGCCTGTGCAGTAGGCCAGTACCCATCTCTGCAACAGGACCTGCAAATCCAGTAACAGAACTCACAGCGAGGAGCAAAAGCAGACCTTTCCCCCTCTCCAGTGACAAGGAGACGATGTGTTTGGAGCTAAAGGGCCAAGGACTGCTTGGGGTGGTCTAAGCAGCTTCAAAGCAGAGTCTAAGCCAGTAGCTTGCTAAGCAGAGAGGAATTCTTGTGTGGATCGAGAGCTTGGAAATTCTGTCTTGCTGTCAGCGCTATTTTTATTGGAAAGCTCTAGCCAAAACTATCTCGGACAACAAAACAAACTTGATTATGCTATAAATATTAAAAGCTTTCTAGCTGTTTGTTTGTGCAATAAATTCCTGGAAAGTCCCTTGGCCTTAATGTAGGGAGGAGAAGGTCAGAGAGGAAGAAGGAAGTAGGGAAAAGGAAATAATTTATTTTGGAGATACTTTATTTTGCTCTCATCCTACTCACTTTAGGCAATTTACACCCACTTCCCACCAGAAACAACCAACCAAGAGTTGTGCCAGAAGATCTCTCTCTTCTAAATGTTCAATGGGACGTCCAGTGGGCTTGGGGAAGGCAGTCTCAACTAGAGCTGCATTAGTGCAGAAAACCTTTGTTCAAGTTCTGTGGAGAGAAATTTAAACATCACAGTTGCTTTACAAGAATCTAAAATACCTGAATGACAACCCTCGCTTCCTACTATCATGTAATAAAATCAAATATATCACCCAAGATGCAGCCACTAAAGCTTGTCTGATCATTTCACCTGGGAGAAAATCCTTAGTTTCATTATTATTCATTATCATTCATGAAGTTATTATTCATAAGGTATAAAAAGAGTTTTTTCTTGTGTTGTGGGTTTGTTTTCATTTGGGGTTTTGGGGGGAGGGGATGTTTTTTGTTGTTGTTGTTTGGGGGGGGCTTGCGGGGTTTTTTGTTGTTTGTTGTTGTTTTTGGTTTTTTACAGTTTGCAGATAAAAATTTACAGCCCATTCATGACTATTTGGCATTATTAAGATTTTAATTGGAAATATGTGAGGATTTCACTAGAAGCATTTGCACTGAAAACAGTTAATGGCAGATGGAAGAGGGAAACATACTAATAAGTAGCACAGAGAAGCATGCAATTACTTGGAAAAACCATTAAATACACATATCAGTTTAGATTGTGGCATTTTCTACAGCTCTCAGTACCCATTTCCCAAACAAAAACACCTCTAAGTGAAGGTCACAAGGGTCTGAGGCTTATTACCTGCAGAGGCACTCTCAGAGTACATCCAACACACAGCAGCCGAACACCAGCAGCAAGCACAGCCCACTGTTTCTTCAGGATGTCATCGCGTTTGCTCCACAGGTGCGTTCCAACAGTTCCCACTCTGGCCCGCCCATACTGAAAGGAGGGCTATACTTACAGGAAACAAAACAACAACAAACCCAAGCAATTAGCCCACTTTGATGAAAGTGGCCCTGTTAAGTTGGACCCTGTTGTCCTCTGATGCTGCCTAGATGCCAAACTGCCACCATGCATGGTGCACATTCATCCTCTCCAGAGACCAGGGAACAAACAAACTGCAATCACAAACTGACCCTAAGGATTCTCCCTGTGAATCAGCACTATCCAGCATTTGTTTCATGGATAATTCCTCCATCCCCATACCCAGTTAACATATCGTGTAATCACCTAAGAAAAGATATCTTCGTTCTCTCCCAAAAAATATATATAAGATTAACTCCATAACCAATTAAGAGGGAAAGTCAGTGGCTTACATCATCCTGAATGACCGAAGTGGCCACACAGGGAGGTTTAAAAAGAAATGTTTACATCTATTCTGTTTCATGCTAAAACAAACACATTTCTCCCACTGGCAGGAACTGGAGGACACCCAAAAGTCTAGAATTTTTTCCTTCACCAAATATGTAATCCTCATTTTTCTTCCTCCTGGCGAAGTACGTGCAACAGACAACTCCTGCCTGTTTCATATTTATTACGTATTATAAAAAAAATCCCAACTAAGTGATATTGGCCCAGAGATATTGTTTTTAAATTTGACTTTCCCCTTCTGGAGTCTACAGTAACCCAAACTAAGCTTTTCAGATCGCTCATTCCCCATGGGAATGATGCAACCTCACCAGCAGTTACCAACTATCACAAAAGAAGGCAAAACTGATGGTTACACACGTACCAGAGAGCTGGGTTCGCATTGTGTGGGCAACAGGATAAAGAGGGGTTACTGTTTCAAACTGATGCAGTAGCAGTGTAGGCAGTAGGATCTGGTGAAATTATATATTGAGAGCAGCTCTTGACTGTTTTTGTCATGCATTTTATAGCTTAGTGCTGTGCCTGCAACTAAATATAACTACTTTGAGTGACTGCCCTTGTTTCCAGCACCACACAAATGTAGCAGTAGAAACAAATGGGCACATAACGCTTGCGTGTGTTGTCGTCTCTGCTGAGTTACTGCTACACAGCTGAAATGGTGTTTGATGCAACACAGACCCATTCATTCTCCAAACTGAGTCTTTTTGGCGAGATCCTTCCACATTTTAGCTTAAGTCAGTGGCTCTCTCGAGAGCTCTTGTCCATTATAAAACCTTACAGCCTGCAAGATGACAACGTGATGGCCACAAAAAGCGTGTGCTCTGTAACCGCAGCACATGCAAGGGAAAACTTAGACTAAAGAGAAGAAAGAAGCCACAGTTTTACAGCAGGACAAAGTCAGTTTACTTCAAAGGACCTAAAATTTTTTTCCAATTGGGCACGAGCATTTCTAACTCACTGAGACAGTGTATTAGGACGCACAGTGGAAGCCAGGGGAAGAAATACTTATCTAAGTACAGAAACCCCAAGAACAAGCCAGCACCCACCCTCCAAGACATCAATCCTGCTGGCAAAGGCAGTTCTGAGAATGCATGCACACAAGAGTCTTGCTGCCCATATCATGTGTAAGAGACTCCACAAAATGACTGATGAATGCAGAAAAGCTCCTGAGGAAGTAAAACATGCAAAAAAAGGTTTGAGCTGAATTTATCATCAAGGTCCAACTTAAAGCCTGATGAGGGGTTTAACTTGGTCTATTCAGGATGTGGCTGCAGGTATTGAGCAGTTTGTGAAGACTGCCTGCTGGCAATGTAATACTACAGGACCTAAGACTTGGACAAAAAGATTATTTTTGTAAAAAGAAAACTCTTTGTCCTCTCCAACTATAAAGCTAGTCTTCACCATCTGTTTCCTGGTTTGGCTAAGTTTTAGATTCCCCCCCCCCCCCTTTGTTTTCAATGAGCACCCAACTTATGCAGTACACGGTTTTTAAAACAAGCCCTGCTTATGAGGAAGAAAAGATTGTTGATTCATTGATTAGTATCAAATTAGCATAATATACACAGTACTCTGTTCACCTCTGTTAGTCATCCAAAATTCAAACACTGATTAATTTTATTATCCATAATATTAGACAAAACACATTGCTTGAAGAACTATCCTGAACTGTGCCTCTATGAGCCATTAGTATTCATTTTTATAATCTTATTTCCTCTTGCACATTACCATCTAGAAAAATATTTTCTTGCAATGGTTATGTAAGGGAATACCCACTTGCTTGCAAACACTCTGCAGAATAAAAGGGAAGCCTGCTCAATATTTCTGAGGTACACATTCCTGAAACCTCATGCAAGAGTACCAAATATTATTTTTGATTTTTTTTGTGGGTTTTACAATCTTTTCCAATTAACTGTATTGTTTCGCCACTGTGACAGAGTATTGTGGAGTAGTGTGCTATGGCAGGATATCTGGATACGTATGTTGTACTCATTGGGGAAGTCAACCTAGGCACAGTTTTTTAATAACAGATACATTCACCTTCAATACTAAGAGATGAGCCAAGTTACTGTGTAATAGCTGTTTATAACTTGTTACCTACATTTTTTTTTCTCAGATTAAGCCAGAAAGATATTGCCTGTAATTTATTCCTAGATCTGAGTCTGTGTTTGGTTTTTTTTTCACCCCGAAACTATAGAGCACCATCTATATTCACTGTACACAGTAAGTTAAGAGATTAACATTTTTCAAATTTAACCTCTTGGACAAAGAAAGTGTACTAGTCTTTGGGAGTCCAGACTCTAGATGCTTCCCCTTGTTTTTCAATTAAAATGCTATGAAGAGGAATAGCAGAAGATATGGGTAGGAGAAATTATTCCACAAACACAGGACAGATTCCACCTTCTCTGAATAATATTAAAATGCAAAAGGAACAATCAGAAAAAGTTGAATTTTTAACACTTCTCTATACACTAGAACTTCTACAGGAGCTGTTATTGTAAACAATAAAAATAACCACTCAGGAATATTGTGACACGTACCGCTACGGGTCTTTCCTGCATTTTAAACCCTTGTCCCAAACAAACAGCAGCATTTCCCCCAAATGGTAATGACAGCGAAAAATCATCTGGTTAATACTGCACGTTGTTCACAGACACAGAGAAAGATGGGGGTTTTAACCTCTACTCTTTTCTAGGGAAAAAAAGGTCATGTAGGGAAGCAAACCATCTAAAGCCCAGATGCTTCTCATAAAGCAGTGTAAAAGCTGCTCTGAAAATCTGCTTTCTACCAGTTCCTGAAACATAGGAGGTTCCCTCTGAACATCAGGAAACACTTTATTGTGAGGGTGACCAGGCACTGGCACAGGTTGCCCAGGGAGGTTGTGTGGTTTCCATCTTGGAAGATATTTAAAAAATGTCCAGACATGGTCCTGGGCACCCAGCCTGGCCTGAGCAGTGAGGCTGGACCAGATGACCTCCAGATGTCCCTTCCAAGCTCAACCCTTTTGGTTCTGAGAACCTACAATACCACTCCCGGCAATTTCCAGGAGAGTACCTCAGTTTCCCCTGTTCATAAGAGCCAGGCAACTCTTTCCCTGGACAATCAGCTGCTGGTTATCCTTATGATTGACTGACAAGAGGTCAAATTCAATACTTTAACTCAGCATGGTTAGGATGTCAGAGCATGGAAATGACAAACATGGATGGAGAGAACAGTGGTTGGCTGCGTGGCTACATAGGGATTAGGTTTTTTGTGGGGGTAGGGGGCCAGGGGAGGATAAGCTTGTATTTAGGCAACAAGGCAGATTTTGAAAGTTTTGCTCTGCCTAAATGCTTACAAATTCCTCTTTCTTCATAGCTGCAGTGATTTAAAGCTACCTGTTAAATTAGGGCAAGCTTATTTCACTACTCTTAGATCAAACTCCAAAAGAACCTAACTGAACAAAGCAAGCCAGTTTTTCAGTGTGTTAAAAGTGTGCCCCAAACCGAGTACATCCACAGTTTCTTCCACATCAAAATGCATTATGCTTTCCCATTCATTTTTAAACCATGAAAAATGGGACATTAAAGATGAGCAAAGTTCCATTTTAAAGTCTTGTTTAGACAACATATCTGACTCGAATCTAATTCAGTAACTGTAATTTAAATCAGTTGGGCTGGAATATGCTACACCACAGTGCCTACAACATGGCAGTTTCAGCCCTCTTCTCAGAGGCTGGACCAAACTGGTCTAGGGTTCAACTGCACTGCAACTGTGTTTGACCATGTCTCCAGTAGAGACTGCCGTCTCAGGAGAAGAGTGGCACAAGACAGAAATTATAATCTGCTATGATCAAAAAGGTCCAAGCCAGCCCCCACCTATATCACCTGTGAGTCACAAATGTAATTAATTAAGAACTGAATTTAACACCCTGTCTCTGTGGGGCTGTAGCACAACTTCATAAGCTTGTTGCAGCAGAATGGCCACATCTCCACAGCCAGAATTATGGTATGCCTTTAACACTCATGTTATCTCATACCATTCCTGCTCCAGTCTAAAGTGCAAACTAGTGTTTAACTTCCCTCTTTCCCAACAGTTATTAAATAAAAATGTTTCTTTTCAGCAAGACCAAAGGAGTAAAGGCTGTTGGCAATGTATCGTCTATAAAAATAGTCTTATAATTAGCAGGGAATACAAAAGACTTTTTTCATTTCTCTAATCTGTGCCCAGTACCGCAGACAGGAAGACACAAACCATATCTGTTTAAGTGTAAAAAATATGTACTACTATATTTAACATTTAAATTACTTTAAACACAACTGTTTGCATACTAACAATTTTCTGTACATTCAGATTTAAACATTACTTCTTCAATACCCTCTTCTTTTGTTAAACAAGTTTTATTTTCCTCCCAAAATACCCAATGCTACTTTAAAATTCTGAAGGGGGAAAAACTTGAGCTATATAGAAAATAGCAAGAGGACTTACAATCATAATGTATCATAGCACATTTTTCATAAAAACAACACATAATTCAAAAACTGAACCACTGTAAAAGTTCTTGTAAGTCCAACAGGACTGTCTTTAAAAGGTTACTTTGGTTAACAGCAAATCATTCTTAAACAATTAAGGAAAAAATATATTTACCACCTCTACAGATGCATTTCCTCGGCATATAGTAGCAATCCATATATTTTTACCAGTGAGCACTGCAGTTGTTCAGCACTCTGTATTGTGTTCTCAATAAAGTGAATTAAATATCAGGTTGGATTGTTTTATAATTAAATTAGTCCAGCTTCCTAAGATGTCTGGATATCAGAGAAAGAACAGCAACACTACTTCTTCCTCACAAGGTTGATCTCATGCAGTACTTGCAACAGCATCACCAAGTTGCACAGAATTGCTGTTTCCCTGCCTGTCTTTCCTGGTCAGGAGAGTAACAGTTTTTGCTGAGCTCTACATACTCTAACACACGACCAGTTACTCCAGCCTCTGAGCATTCAAACAACTGAAGCGTCACTGGACTTCATGGTAATACAATGATTTCCTGTGAGTCATTATGCATATTTCAGGTCATGTGTGGCCTCTACATCACTGAAATTTTACTTATTTCCAGGGGTATAAATGCCCTCAGCTTTTGGCCAGGAAGAGGAACTTGATCTTTATCTGTCTTGCCTCCTTCCACTATGAAACCCTCTGATCCACACAAAAAATCACAAACAAAAAGGCAAAAATGTAAGATTCTCCAGGAAAAGAATACCACGTTAGTCACTATGCGTCAGTTAAGCTGAAAAGTAGAAGTCTGACTGATGAGCAAAGGCACTTGGTAACAGTCCTGTGGACAACAGTCAATGAGTCAACAGTTTCAGTCTTGTGATCCAACTGACCAGAAGCGAGGGCTCTGCAGAGGAAGATTTTGTAGACGATGTAACACAGGATTTTTTAGCACCTTCCTCTTGAAAAGGAATTGTTGCACTGTTGTGGAGGTCTGTATTCATAAAACACCTGCTACCTCGAATATAATCCATTCCCCTTACTAACTGCTTGTCAGACACTGGCCTTGAGAGGGGGTGTTGTGTGGAGGGGCTTTCTTCAATGATTGGGGGTATCCTTTCATTACTGAAGTACCTGCAGAGGACATCTTCACCTGTACAAACAGGAAGAAGAAAACCAATTATTGCTGACTTCAAAACCCTCTATTAACATTTTCTATTTTCATAAAAAGATTCTGATTACACTTCAAATTACCTAGATTTTCGTTACCTTTCCTAACACACCTGGACATAAGCAGCTGTCAATAGACTTTGTTTTTTGCATCTAATATTTTTTTAAGCAACACAAAGAACAAAATAAATTCACACACAGAGAGGATACCATTTGACCGTTAAAATTCCAGATTCACACACACCAAAAGTGCTAGTACACACTACCTTCGTGCAAATCGTTATCATGAGTGAAACCTAAGAAACCTTCTCTTAATGTGTCATTCAAGATGCTGATAAACCAGAGCTGAATCCATGTTTAGCTGAATGTTACTCATGATTAACTAAAATATTACTCTGGGCAACAGAAATTATTTTTTCAGATAAAGATATAAGCACTTCCCTAGTTTTGAGCATTGATTTTGCGATGCTTTCTGTTTTTACTCCTCCCTAGACACCTGACCCTGGTGGCTGCTGCTAGAGATATCCTCCTGGGCTAGACATGCCTTTGTTCTGACCCAATACAGCTTATACACAAGCCTGCAGCAATTAAGTACATTTCGAGCATTAAAAAAGCCAACACAAAACCAAAAGCAAAACCAAACAAAAAACCATACACACAAAAACCAGACCTGCCACCTGGTGATCATTGTTAGATTTGTTACTTTGTTTGTTTCTAACATCCCTCCAGGTTGATGCTTCTTGTTATCAGCTTCTATTTTTGCATTAAAATAATTGAATGCAGCTTCTATTTTCCCTAGAATTACACATTAGCTTTCATAACTGATTTAAAGAATAAACTAAATAGTCACCCTTCCTTATTTCCCACTCAGGACTCGTAGCCTTTCAGATGCAAAAGGAGGGGAGGGAGAAAAGGGCAGTGGGGGAAGGAAAAAAGCCACCCAACCTAACACCTAACATTATGAGCTTCTGTTTCTCTCTTATTCTGTGACATGTTCAGAATAAGTTGTTTTCTAACAGCAATCACAGCAAAAAGCAGCTCCTAAAAGGCCCTACGTTCTAGTTTTGAGAACAAGTTTGCTTCTACAATAGCCTCCACAGTGAGCTAAGCAAACAAAAATGTATCAGAAAAGCAGTTTTATGATCAATGTTAAACACAGAAGAAAGGGAAAGGGGCATCTGTAAAAGCAAAATGGTAAACCTGAGCTATAAAGAGACAAGTACAGATCTGCCCTAGCCTACTTTTCATCCTCACAAGAATTCTACAATGGGACAAGAAAATGTTGAGTCCCAGCACTGAATAGCCTCACAAATGTCACAACTACCATCTGGCACTGCTGCTAAACCAAATAATTGTCATCCTGGATCCACTCAGCAATATGAAAACACTAATCCTCCATTCCTAATTTAAACACTTCCATTCAGTTCACCCCAAGGAAATTTTGGAGAGGAAGGGAAGAGAAAAATCTGAGACCTAAAACCTTGCCTTTTCTCCCTGGTGCTCGTGGCCTAGAGAAGGGTTCTGCAGCTCCTATCCAGCTCCCATCAGCAGGCATTGATAAAGGACGAGGCTTTCCTAAAGGCAACATAGAAGGATATGAGGATCTACCTTAAGTGTAAGAAAACAATTTTTACATTGATACTTTTCACAATTAGCAAAGGGCAAGATACAACAATAAGGAGTTAAAATTGCAGGAAAAAAATTTCAAGATACTTCTACTGGTGAAATATAAGAAAGCAATGTGCTGAGACTGAACAGCCACACTCTAGCTCATTTTTGGTCGTTGTGTCCACTGCTGCTGCAAAGCTGTAATCAAAACACACACGGAAACGGCCAACTACAGCAGCAGAGCCCAGCTGAATGACATTCATCACAGAAATAACAGCATTTAAGTGAAGTTATTTCAAATATGGAATTTCATTCACATTCATATTTTGGACAGACTGGTCTTAATATCCATCAAGTCTAACAAGCAGTTTTCTAACACAAATTATTCCAAACTGACCAAAGTGCTTATCATAATAACAATAATGAAAGAGGAATGAGCTCACCATAGGACTGTGTTTTTTCCCTCATCTTGGCTGGTAGCATATTTGCTTCCATGGGATACCCAGGCAGCTGATCTGAATCAGCAATAGTAAACCTTCGCCTTCGACTCTCCTGATCCAGAAAAGAATTGGGAGACTCAGCACCCTTGGACCCAGGTAGTGGCTGACTGGGTTTGTTGCCTCCTCCATATACAAAACTCCCCTTTTCATCTCTGAAAGGACATTTCACTTCAGTTAGTAGCTTAAAAGAGTTTCACACTACAGACATAAGTAGGTTTGAAAGATAATTCTAGCATCCATTCATGTTCCCGACAACCAGCATTGTGCTGCAAACAAGCTAAAAAAAAAGTCAGCTGATGGAAGACTTCATTATAAACATATTTACCAAGGAGAAAAGAAAGCTCCCCCCCCCCAGGCTGACTCACTTTTAATGAGCTGGTAATTTAACACACAGAGAAGTTTAGAGGTACTACCCCTTGAAAAACCTTTTGAGAAAGGAGACCTTTCTGCCCTGAGGGTATCAAAGCTCCCCATTCACTGCCTGTTCAGTACACAGTTGTGACAGAGGAGTGCATTGATAGATCTATCCATCTCTGTGTAATGGCAACACCTATTGCCTCCATCTGAGACACTATGCTTTTCAATCATTGTAAGAGCCCAATAACTGCCACTGAATTCATCATCTCCTCTCCAACCAAAAGTGAGATCTCCTTGAGAGTTTCAGTAATAAACTCAGTGTATATACACATGATTTTGAGCAATTTCTGCAGGAACTCCCTTCCCAGAGCAATCCCTCAGCCCAAAGGCCAGGAAAAGCCATTTTTAGAACCAGTCCTTGTGAGTACTTAACAGGAGAAAAGCTACCCTCCAAGTTAAGACTTGCCTGTACATGCTACAATGTTATTGCTTGAAGGAACCATCAGCCCAGTCAGGCATAAAAATACACAGCTGACCATCTAAGCATATACACACCCCAGTATTGACAACAGCCCCTTGGCCAGCGCAAACCACTTTTTCCAGCTCTCCATGAAGAACAATGCTAGAACTCAGTAAACGGGAGGAAACTATTTATAGAGATTCAGGGACCAAAAATGGCACAGAAGCGTTACGCCACAACCGTATGTATGCAGAGAGCTCTCCTACAACACCACCCTGTGGAGACTGTGCTGTGGGGAGGAAACCAGCCACTGCTCTCTGCCTCCCCAGTGTGGGCCAGAGAAGATCCACACCAGGAAGGGAACAGGATGATGGTGGCGGGGGGAGAAATGGCCACACAAATGCACCACAGGTTCAAGAGAAGAGCAAAACATGCACAGGTAAAATTAAATAGCCAAACAGAACGCAAAAGAACTGCCCTTTCTCCTCTTCCTGGCTGCCACAACTTCCCACATTTTCTTTCTTAAAGTCAAAGTCAAGAAGCCTTCCCTTTTCTACACATCATCCAGGAAAAGTTTTACAGCTTGCAATGCTGCTTCCTTCATTGTCAACAGGAATTCAGGTCTAAAGGCTTCTGAAGCTAGATAAAATTTTGTGACACTTTAGGAAGGATAAACAAACTGAGCACATGCACATAATTAATCAATGTGCTTGAAATTTAATGATTTAAGGAAAAGAGCAAGGCATTCTAAACTCAGCTGCTAAATCTATATGCTTGGTTTTATGCCAGGAGACTATTTTTTAAGAACTGAGCACACAAACATGAAAAACAGGGAGAGAGCAGGTCAGGGTGGTTCCAACTTCAGTAAAGAGAGTCTTCCTTAAGAAACCCTCTCCCCTGGCTCAGTACTGCCCCAAAGACTGCAGTAATACCCCCTCTGTCTTTGTATCAGGCTTCACATGACAGGAGGCAAGCTCTCCCCCTACTTGACTTCTCCAGCAAAAGGTCAGAGTTTCTGTGCTGAGCTATCTACATGTAACCTAAAGTGTCAGGGCAGGCCAGGAAGCATGCCTTGCCTGAAAACTCTTTTCTCCATCACCTTCCCAGGTCAGCTGGCATGGTTCTGGCTTGAGTCAACATGAACTTGAGAACAAACAAAAGCTAGCCATACCATACACCCCCTCACACCTTTTGTGTAAACAGGTCTGCGTTTTTATAGCTCATACAGCACAATTAAAAAGAATAAATTTGAATTAATTGACTCTCTCTTCCCTTCAGTGGGAACATCACTGTTTTATACAACTTGCAAATTTACCAATTTAAAACAAGTTATTTGCTATCCTAAGTCCCACAACAGTCACTTAACTTGCTGGCGAAACCGACACTGGAAAAAGTTACAGACAAAAATGGATTCTTGCAGTTGGATTTAAACAAAATCAAAAACATAACCCCACAACAAACCCAGGGATAACACCCACTGTTTTGGGAACAGCTCTGATCTATATGGCACACAATAATCTTCTAATAATAAAATCTATTAGAACCCTGGTATTTATGCATTTAAGCACAAACTTAAACAATCCTATGCATTTAAGCACGAGAAGAAAGTCAGTGAAATCTGGAATTTCCTTAAGCTAATAAGCACAGAACTCTAACAGCAAGCCAGCTCACAAACAAGTGTAATAAGAGAGTTTTTTGTTCAGTATTGCATATTGATTTGCATACCGAGGAGAATATGGAACAGCTGGTGGAGGTGGTATGTACAGATCCAGAATGGCTGGCTTCTCTTTTTTCAGTGAGGTATCCATGGTGCTTTCTGGTGACTGGATTGAAGTTGGTGGAGGACTGGTCTGAAATGTTAGACAGCTATCAAACATCTGAGCATTGATTTATCATTCACAAAAAGATAATCCAATAATTAATAGTACCATTTCATCCCTAGTGAACTACTATTTCTGTGCTTAATAAACACATTAAAAACTCAGCATTTACATTTTCCGCCTCCTCCAGTTTTGTCTAGCTTTGCAGTCCCTCCTACAGAAATCCTACCACAGGTAATACATTGCTCAAGAACATTTTGCTCTTTCCAGTTCTATTTTTCCTGAAAATTCCATAGACAGAAAAAGCAACAGACAAAACCCCTTCTTCTATTTTTAGATCCATTAAAAGAATGCAATTTGTTAAATACAGATATGAACTGCAACACAAAGCCAGCTCACACTACCCCTATTCCATACAGTTCAATGCCTGAGGCATGGACAGCAATATGGCAAAGTTCACTACAAATGGTATCAAGGGATATAACTAGGGTAAGGGAAGCAAAGGAAAAATATATTTGGTATTACTCATCTGAGCAAGTTTGCTATTTTGTTCTTTGGGGCTCAATTCCATGTCCCCAGTATCTTGCCAAGCTCCTGTCTGACTCTAGGAAAGCAAATGTTTGAAGGACCCTTTCACCTTTGTCAGGCAAGGGGACTGCACTCTCCCCTTTTTGTCAAGGACCTGCCCAGGCTTTCCCTCTGGTCACTCTGTTACTGGCACCCCTGCACAAGCATCTGCCTTTTACCAGGCAGTACATTGGAACCCAGAATTGTCAACAGGCTTCTCCAATCATGAAGGAAACACTGCTTGGCAGTGTCTATATTCCAGCCCATCTCAGCTCTTCACACCGGTAACAGTCCTTGCCTTGGGTAACCCTAGAAAACTCACACAGTGGTGGTGTTTTTTTTTTCCCTTTGGTTCTCATTAAATGACAGGCATGATGTCACAAAAACAAGACACAGGTAGTGGTGAAAGGAAGGACGAGATAGGAGTCAAGTGTGCATCTTCTACCCAGTTTGACAGAAATCTGCCTGCACCGAGTTGTAATAGTCACTGGCATTTCACAGGTTGATAAGTTATCCTCACTGTGGGAAGGCTGTAGGGAGACCTGTGTCAAAACAGGAATAGGAATGGGAGGACTCCCTGGTTTTACTCCAAGTAATTCAGTTCAGATTCAGTTAGGTTATTTCCTCCTGTAAGCATTAAGCCCTAAGCTTCCTAATAAAACAAGCCATTCCTCAACATGGTTATTTAAGAGTTATTAATGTCACTTGCTCTGTCTGCTTATTACCCAATCTGTGAATTGCCTATCAACCAAATCTTATTTAAACAAGTAGTTTAAATAACTTATTGAAAAACACTCACTCTTTCCCACCCTTCACCAGACTAAAGAGAGCACAAATATATGGAATAATCTAAGTTCTTTCAGCAAAATCATATTACTCTGCTAAACAGAGGAAGCATTTATTACTCTATGCTTATGAATTCCATATGTATCAGTGGTTTCAGCAGTTTTGTCTCAGATAAAAGTTCTCCCAGTGGCACATAGACTGATGAAAAAGCCCAACACACCTAGTCCCTTTGTATATTATAAGGACATTATCTCAGTTTTAAAAAAAAAAAAGAAAAAAAAAGAAAAAGACTAGAACATTTCCCTTTTACCGAGGAGCCAGAAGAGGATAGCCATTTCACCCAGCCTTCCTTATTCTATACTTAAACATGAGCACTTGGGAGCATTCTTGGTATTTCTCTTTTTCAAGTTTCAACCGAGGCATTCCCATCCTGACATGACAGCTGAGCCAGCAGCCTCTCACCTGCACTAAGGGTGGTTTCCAGCGCAAGTTCTTCAGCGGAGCAGGAGTGAAATGGAAAGAGCCAGTAGGACGTTTCTTAAGCAGCAGCCTAACTCCAGCAGGATTCTCTCGCAATTTTGCCACCAGATTTTTCAGTTGCCATCCAACCTGGAAGAGAATAGGGACATCTTTATTTAGTATTGCTTTTCTGAAAGCAAACAAAAAAGAAAAATCCAAACCTCTCAAGTCAAACTCTGTTTTAAACATGAATGTAAAGAGAGAAAAGAGATCCAAAAGAGCCAGAATGAAGAAAAAAGTTGGAAAGCTACTTTTTTGGAAGGTGGTTCTTTGTTTTGTTTCAAAGGTAGATCTTTATTTTAAGCTGTAAATTAAACACTGAGACATCAAACAATGCTCTCTATACCTCAGCTTGGATGCAAGTAACGCAGACATTCACAGTTAACCACTTTTGTCATGTTTGTTTCTCACACTGACAGGTGTTCCTTACCTGTGCTAAGCAAAAATGTAATCACTTTATCTAGGTTCCCAGATGCAAATGATTCAACAAACACCTGGGGTTTTTTTAAAGCTGTTTTTATCTTAATTTCAGGAGATAATAACAATGAATTTTAAAAGAGGCCTTAAATACAACATAAAATATTTCAATATGATGTACACAGCATTTAAACATGAAACGTTGCATAGTTATTTTATCAAAATATTGTAAGATTTGTAAATAGCATTTGTCTTGAAAACAAATCCATTCAGAACCTGTGGGGAAGCGACCTTTGCAGAGCAAGCATAGGAGAAGTTTGGTCAGGCTGTTTGCTACTAACCACAGTTTGCTGATTAACCTGGATCACTTCATCACCAGCATGAATCTTCTGAGATCGATCAGCAGGGGACTGCAAACAGGAAAACAAGAGGCATATGCTTCAGCAGGTTTTCTTCCCTCCCATAACAACCTCCAACAAGCTAAGTCAAAGGTTGTACCTATAATGAAGAGCATTTCTGAAAATTTTCACACAGCTAGATCGCACATGACATCTGTTGGTGACCTGAGACAGGCAAACTAATCCAGTTTATGATTTATTTTTTTTATACAGGGGGAACCACAGGGAAAGGGAGAAGGCATAGCCTACATCTGTCACACAGCAAATTGTTCTTAAGTCATGGGATGGTCTCCACTGTCCATTTGCCTCCAGTTCGTACTGGGGTTTCAGACCGCAGTGGGAGAGGACTGAAGAGAATAATTCTGTCCTAACACAGCAGCTATCCTAAACTTAGCTTTCAAATAAATGTATACTGCTTTAAAAAAAATACACTAAGATTTTTGGATGTACAGAACAGAGGACCAAAAGCTCTCCAACCCACAAAATAGATCCATTGCACTTTCTCTTTTTGTTTTAATGTAAATAAGAGCTACCAACTTTCATGTGAAATTACCTGCCTGCACCGTCTAGGTCAACAAACAAAAATAGACGAATCACAGAATCACTCACAGAATCACTCACAGAATCACTCACAGAATCACTCACAGAATCACTCACAGAATCACTCACAGAATCACTCACAGAATCACTCACAGACTCACTCACAGACTCACTCACAGACTCACACAGACTCACTCACTCACTCACAGACTCACTCACTCACTCACAGACTCACTCACTCACTCACAGACTCACTCACTCACTCACAGACTCACTCACTCACAGACTCACTCACTCACAGACTCACTCACTCACAGACTCACTCACTCACAGACTCACTCACTCACAGACTCACTCACTCACAGACTCACTCACTCACAGACTCACTCACTCACAGACTCACTCACAGAATCACAGAATGTTAGGGATTGGAAGGGACCTCGAAAGATCATCTAGTCCAATCCCCCTGCCGGAGCAGGAACACCTAGATCAGATCGCACAGGAACGCATCCAGGCGGGCTTTGGATGTCTCCAGAGAAGGAGACTCCACAACCTCTCTGGGCAGCCTGTTCCAGTGCTCTGTCACCCTCACTGGAAAGAAGTTTTTTCTCATATTCAAGAGGAACCTCCTATGTTCCAGCTTGAACCCATTGCCCCTTGTCCTGTCACTGGATGTCACAGAGAAGAGCCTGGATCCATCCTCCTGACACTCACCCTTCACATATTTATAAACATTGATTAGGTCACCCCTCAGTCTCCTCTTTTCCAAGCTAAAGAGACCCAGCTCCCTCAGCCTTTCCTCGTAAGGGAGATGCTCCATTCCCTTAATCATCTTCGTGGCTCTGCGCTGG
>WKFP01014747.1:644742-661821 GCA_011057875.1 Pterocles orientalis
CCAAATCTCCAGCCTGTCTAGGTCTCGCTGGATGGAAGCACAGCCTTCTGGCGTGTCAGCCACTCCTCCCAGTTTCGTATCCTCAGCAAACTTGCTGAGGGTGCACTCTACTCCCTCATCCAAGTCGTTGATGAATATATTGAACAGCACAGGTCCCAGTACCGAACCCTGGGGGACTCCACTAGATACAGGCCTCCAACTAGACTCCATCCCATTCACAACAACTCTCTGGCTTCTTTTCTCCAGCCAGTTCACAATCCATCTCACTACCCCATCATCCAGATCACACTTCCTCAGTTTGCACACATTAAGTGTGAATAGACAGGTATTTTTCA
Organism: Pterocles orientalis; assembly: GCA_011057875.1. Classification (NCBI taxonomy): domain Eukaryota; kingdom Metazoa; phylum Chordata; class Aves; order Pterocliformes; family Pteroclidae; genus Pterocles; species Pterocles orientalis. The sequence goes on from WKFP01014747.1 coordinate 645,078, forward strand.
AATTATCTAACAATAATACACTTTAAACTACAATTTTCTTGGAACAGAAAACAAGCTCTAGGGAACCATTAGCAAGGAACAGTTAAATGTGTCAATATTTATTTAGATTAATCTACAGCTTGTGCCATGTACCAGCTATCGCTGCAGTTATTAAAAACAGTCTGGTTGCTATAACACACCAACTCTGACCAGCCTTGACAACACTCAAAGCACACAGGCATGCTACCTTTGTATACCGCACCCCAGTCACAGAACAACTTCTCCTCCCATTCCCCCACCCTATGAGCAACCACCCAGAAGCAGGCCAGCTCTTCCTAGTGACTCCTGAACTAAGCACTTGGATTAAGGACTCCCCTCATTACACCTTCATCGTCACACCTTCAGAGCTCAATTAACTTTTTTTATTAAAAGGAACTGTAGGAATAAACAGTGCAACAAGGGAAGAAAACATGGGGGAATGTGTGAACGGCTCCAGCTAGCTATCAGGAGTAACCCCATTTTCTAATTGTCTTCTTGCTTCCTCTGAGAGAAAATGCCTCCGTGGAAGGCTGCATATACATATATATGAGTCAACCAAGGTCATGAAAAAATAATCAAAATAATTCAAGTTTGTGAAGAACAAAGCTCATTTCAAGCTGTCCTTTTGGCAATCAACAGCCTGCCTGGGTCTAGGGGGGAAGAAGCAGCCCTTGCAGAGAAGACTCTTACAACAAGTGCCAGCTAGCACAGCAGACACTGCAATCGCATTGGGAGAATGGAGGAAAGAGCAAAGTTTACATATAGGCCAACGTGACGCAGGAAGCACAACTCAAGAATCCTCTTGACCAACTGGTATCAAATGCATGGACTGCCCCAGGCCTTGCAATGTACTGTACCTGTTAGTTTTGGGGCGTTATTCCACTGCCTTCCAACACACCAGATTCTGGGGATGGCTACTAAAATACCATTCCAAACCTAGCAAGAAAATTAAGCTAAGACCCAGCCTAGGTCATCTAAATGATCCCATACCATCCGAAACACATCGATTGTCTGCAGATCTCTCAGTTACTTTTGAAGTTTTGTTGCTCCAAAGGAAAGAGTTTTCCCAAAAGAAGAACCCACGTTCATAAAAAAGCAGATGTTTAGGTCAACACTCAAAGCTATAGAAGCAATACAGCCTCACTCTTGGCCTCCAAAATGAGATCTATATGCACATGCAACTTGTCTGCAGCCAACGCTATATTCTTTCACATTTATCACATGTTGAAATTCCTGTCAGAGCGGACTTGGTCTCTGTTGCAGATCCTATACGGAGTTATGCCAGGGCAATGGCAAAAAAGCCATAAAAGCTTTCAGTTTTCACTCTGAACTGCAAGCACAGATTTCCACCCACTGCTCCCTGGCCCCCGGGGCTTGGCAGGGGTACAACTAGAAGCACTGGTTCTTTCCTATCCACAAAAAAAATGGAAAAAGGCATAGCTGCAAAAGCCAAGTTCCTCCACTCTTTTTTCTTTCAGCCACTGCTCCTGGAGAGCAGCACGTCTGACAACACCACTGCATCACCCACCAGCCTCAGCTGCAGGCCAGAGGTCCACTGCAACAACTGCCCAGAAGCCTTTAATAAAGTCTCAGCTACAGAGAACTCACAGCGTAAGAATAAAACAAGCAACCATCTGCAGCAAAAAAAGTAGTTGCCTATCATTCCAACTATTTCCTTCTAGCAGACAGCTCTTAGGCTTACTTTTTCAGAGTCTTTTTACTCTGCACATTAATTTTGTCATTGGACAGCTCTTCGATTTCATTACTTATTACTGAATTTAGCACACTACCACCTAAACGTTCCCAACAGGAGACATGGCCTTTGCCAGCACAGAGCAAACACATTCAAGACTTTAAGCAAGATACCGTAAGCACTCAAAACAGCAATACAGTAACTTATTAAAGCAATTATTTTAATGCCAAGCATTTGAACTCACTCATGTACTTGCAGAAACTGGTTTAATTAGACGAACAGTGAAACATGCAGACAAAACATTTACAAATCGTGGATAAACAAATGATACATCACACAGTATTTAAAGCAGCAATATCATGAAAGTTGTGTATAAACCAGGAAAAAAAATAGTAAAAAAGTTAGACTAACTCAAAGCTACTATCAGATAGCCTTAATTAATCTACATTTACTTGACTTACGTTTTCTGTAGTTCCAGTAATTACATGTAATCCATCATAAGTTGATTTGATGTACATTCCCTAAATGTAAGTAGAAAATGAAAACCAAGTTTAAAGGCAAAACAAACATGTAACCTACCTGATAAGACAAATGTTGGCAACATACTCAAAACATTATTAAAAATATTAACAATTTATATATTTTCCCTAGAAAAGTGTGTGGTCTAATACAACATTCTAAATCTCTTCACAGATCACTTTACTGTAATTAATTATAATATTTATAACAGCTTAAAACACCTAATACATGGAATGTAATTTAGACACACTGTCTGGTTGGTAGTACCAAACACTGCTGTTTTGCTACCTTGTCAGTCTTTGGCCTTGAACAAAACTTTTTCCTTATTACCCTGTCTGCAACTGAGAATTACACATTTTACTACATGGCCATAAGGTCTCCATACAAAGCACACTTACATAGGTGGGCTACAAATATTGCCTACACGTTCTTTTACAATTTCTCTCTGCAAGTCAGTATACAGACTGTCTTGTAACCACAGTGCTGATACAACCAATAAAAGCTCTGTCAGAACCAAGTATTTGTGACTGTAAATGTTGAGCATGAATGCAAGGACAAACTCAGACGAAGTGGGTGTTGACTAGGAACACCGAATTAAAAATCACCAACAGGACACTAACTAACAACTGCACAGATCTCCCCACAAGAGGTGACCAGGTGCTTTGTTGTAGCTTGTGCATTAACAAAGAAGTCCCCTAATTTCAAGAATGTATGACTGATTCAGTCAAACCCAGTGGCCTAGGTAAAACTACATAGCACAGCAAGACTGTAAAGCCTCCTCTAAAAGTGTTCATCTCTTCTGCCTTTGGGGTCAGTAGCAGGGAATACAAATCCACTTAAGAATTGAAATTCCCTCCAACCCATTCTAACACATCTGTTCCCCAGCCAGAAAATCCAAGATTTCAAGCTCAGTTTCTTATAACCAGCACTCAGCTAAGCAACATCCACTGAACAAACTAGATTCAGTAGTTACACAGGCACTGAACATTTAAAAGGATTTCTCATATTCCTGCTAACAGCAAACCTCAAAAATCCTCATATTCTTCTCAATCTTGCTATAAAACACACATTAAAACATGTCTTTCAGAACACAAACATCATTTCTCATCACCTTCTCCTCCCTCAGCCCCTCCTAGAAGAAGAGCTGTTTAAGGCAAGCTGCAGAAATAAACCAATTGATTTCACAAGCATCTGTAAACACCCCAATATTCTGCTTAAGTCACAAATCTGCAACAATTTACCACTGAAAACAGTATTTGAGATCAAACTTATTAACGTGCATACCCATCTCTGGCAGCCACTCCAGCACACCACCTGACAACCTTCAGAGTTCCTCCCCATGCCTCTTTCTGTTCCCCATAGGATATTACTGGTTTTGAAAAATCTTGCTATACAGACACATGCATGTGGCTCACAAGACTACCTATTAAACACTCCAGAATCAGTTCTTACCAGGCCTTCTCCAGGTTTAATGTTGGTTAAGTGAACCTCCTCCAGACATGCACACTGGCTCATCAATGGATCTGTAGCTGATCGGATGGCTTTATCGCAAATGCCATTTAAAGTCTTGGCCTACAATGAGAACATACAAAAAAAAGTCACAAAATTTTTCTCCTGGCTTCTCCCTCTTTCCGTTTTCAAAAATGGAAAGGAAATGAGTTCTAAAAGTTGGTCCACTAATAAAGCACAGTTAAGAATCAGTGAAATAGAAGATTCATTTGTACAGATTTATTCTACAGCATGTTTATTTTCTTACTGTAATGTAGCACAAACATGTTTCCATTAGTGCCACCTCATGACCACTAACAGATGCCAACACATCCTGTGCTTAAAAAAAACACCACACCAAATATAGTAAAAAAACTGGGTTTGGGGTTTGTTTGCTTTAACCAAAACATAGCCCATTAAAATATTGAAACAGTTTGATAATTTCTTGTGTGAACAACTGACAGCTTTTCACATTTTTCTTTATTTCTGCTATGAAAATAAAAATCAGCCATGTACCAAAAAGTGAGGTGCTGGCCACTGGCTTATCTGCACAAAGCTTTACAGTATAAGGCAGGACATATAGCACTTAAGGGTTTCAGCATTACTTTTCTCCACTGTGCCTCTGAACTGACCTCTTCTGGAATGCTGATGGAGGCAAGGTTCATATTTCCTTTTGACCAACACTAACTGATCCTAAGCCAACATTATAACTCAAGGTGAATTCTGACCTTGCATGTGCGTCAGGAAAGTCAGAGGCAGAACAGCTTTGTCTTGTAGAACTTTTAGCTAGCAGAATGGCTAGTTAATCAGAAAAAAAAAAAAATCAGAGTCCAAAAAAAAACAAACTATGCCCTCCCTATACTCACAAATTTCATTAATGCCCCACAACATGTTTTGGTTCTTGATGGTACCTGAAACAATGCTGAAACTCAAAGTAGGTTCCAAAAGCATAAAGGACGGGGGAGGGAGGATTAGGACAGTACAGTAGTGAGTTGTACACAATTTGGGAAGAGCAAGGTAAGACACCTTTCACAAGGGGTTTGAATCCTTTAGTCAAAGTAGACATACGCAATTATAGGATGAGGGGAGCTGTCTCATAGGAAGACATTGGTTTGGATCACGGTTGTCCCCAGAAACAATAGCTCCAATGTTTTTTGTTTTGTTTTACATCAGATTTATAGAGAAGCAATAAAATAAATCAAAACAATGCTTAAGTGTGAATGTGAGGAACTGCTCAAACAAGGGAACTCCAAACAACAATGCCTACTTCCAGAGTGGGTGTGCACAAATGGAAAAAGAAAGATGCAAAAAACTCCCTTTTACGTGGTCTCTTTATTTATGGACAAAATTTTTTTTAGTTATTGTGCTACTAAATTCCTAAGCATCTATGAGCTAGCGGAAGACCTTATCAAAGAGCACAGCCTGGTTCATGTCAAAAGCAGGAAGCGATGATTAACTGTTACAAAATATAAAAAGCATTCCATTACACTCCTCGTTTGGTCACAAGGCTGCTTCAAACAACCCTCAAAACTGAAGCTCAAGTACAATTAGAGACAGAACTTCAATTCTGTGGCAGGACAATTCTTTTACATAACGAAGCTTTATAAGGTACAGTGTCTGCTTATTCAGTGTATATCACAGGCATAATCACTTTACTTAGCCTATGATCATTCTACAGTACTACCCCTCCTTTGAAAATCCGAGGTCTAAATTATCTTGAAACAGTACCTGTGCAGTGAAACTTTAAGGAATATTTTACTCCATGCTACTACACATATTACCTGTCTGTTCCAATTTCATTGATTTCCTCTACAGTAAAGGATATTCACAAAACAGCCCATAACAATGTTTACTTGCATGATATGCTTGTATATGTGCGATTGGAAAGCAGCTGCCAGTACAGTCAGCATAGAAGCCATTGAAATAAATGTCAATGCAGGCAGCTGCATTTCAACAGAAACGCATACTTACTACAGTCTGAACTTTATCTTCCATGTCAGCCACAGTGCAGTCCTAAAAACAAAAACAAGAACAAAAGCCCTGCATTAACCAATAAACATGTAAACACGTCATCTTTGAAAATTTTGCAAAACTGCCATTTTAACCTCAAACTGAAAGAGAGTCATTCATGCTGCAGAGATTTATCAGATTAGTTTCATCCAGTAGGGCTCAAATGTACTGTTAAATAACTATTTTCTGGCCCTGGTAGAAAGCAATAATAGACCTTGAAAACTAAGAGAACATGGGATTTAATTACAGCAGCTGACTTTTCCAGAAAAGCATAACCCTACACAACAAAACTAGACTCAGAAGGCTGGGCACACAAGCTTGCCTTATACTGATAAACCCAGACTCAGGCATCAAAATGGATCTAAAACATACTGGTAAAAAAAGAAAAGTCTTTAAAAAAAAATGCTCTATCAATGACATTCCTGAGGGCCAGAAGACTGCACACAAAGCATTATTTACACAGCCCAGGTACAAGAGTCTTTGAACTGAAACAAGTTCATGTAACAAACTACAGAAGTCACTGTTTTCTGCAAGACGAGCTGAACTAGAAAATGGTATTAGAAGCTTGGATTAAAAAGGTAAAACAGCAAGTAAATAATGAAACAAGAATTACAATATCTATAAAGGACAAAACCCCAAATGCCAAGCATATAAACAAGCTTAAATTCCAAGGTTTTGCCCTTGACATCTCACTACCACAGTGCCCGAGAGATGTATCCTGGAGCTGTGGACTGAAGCTGTGCCTTGTTTCTGACCATCCTCAACACTTCTTCTGTTCCTTCCTACCTCTATTCTGTGCTTTTAAATACAGAAATAAAAACACAAAAGAAACCCAACCAAAACCATACAGTCCTCTAGATACGGACAAATGGCTCAGCTATGTTCTCTTTTTATGTCTTCATAAGTCTTAACACCCTGTTCACTGTTGCAATGACCACCAAGGACTGCAGTCACACTTTTTACATTCTGTCAAAAGCTTCAAGACACTGCTACAAAGTTTAGGCTCTATTGTTGTGCATAATTTTTCTCCACTAAATGCATCTTCATGAATCAATAGTGAATGTCACCTATCATCACGCAGCCCAATATTATGAAGTCCTTCTACTTCTCTTAACGTCTGTTTACACTGGTTATTATTTTAACCTTGAAGTTTGCCATAGAAACAGTGGAGTAAGCTCTGTTCCGTGTATCTATATGGCTGTCATTAAAGTCAACTGACATCTTACTGCATTACCACCTAGCTTTATTATTCACCCACTTTTATACCTCATTTATGATCATGCAGAGCAGCACTGGTTCCATGAAAGCCCACTGGTCTCTTCTCCACTATGAGAACTGACCATTTATTCCTACACTCTATTCTCTAGTAAGAAACATTTTTGAAGTGTAAAAACTCACTTAAAGACTTTTTCAAGTGTATCTCTCTTTTCCATGTCAGTGGACTCCTTCAGACCACTCTAATGTATCGGCAGTGTCCCAGTACAAGATAGTGTTGATTCTTCCACCATTAACTATTTTTTCTTATAGGCACCAAACCCATTCTTTATTACAGCTCATATCAAATTAGCAGAGGTACTCTGAGGCTTTTTAAAAGGCTAGGGTTGTATTTGCCAACTTCCATTCCCCTACCATCAAAGGCTGATGTAACTGACAGATTAGACACCATTTTTAGTAGTTTTATTAATACAGTTCAGCAACCTCATATCTCAGTTCCTGTAGCACTCTTGGGTGAACACCATCTGCTGCTAGAAACACTTAGTGTTCTACTTCACAATCCACAAATCTGTAGCTGTAAATCACTAGCTTTCTGCAATTGCATACACAGAGCCCAAACAAGAAAGGCTTTCAGCAGCAAGCCAAACTTGTGCGCTTTTGAACTTACAATACCCAGACACTATCCTTTCACGACGATCCAACTGATATAATTGGGTGTCATCATAGCTTTACAACTCACAGGATATTTCCGTCCTTTGGCATAACTGCCTCAAAACAGGGAGAGAATCACCCACATCACAGGCTACGGTCCTTCGGAGTTCAAACAACATATGTCCACGGACTAACGGCTAGGAGCAAGTTCAAGAGGAACTGAAGCTTGCACAGAGTGCTTCACAGCCAAAGCAGTGGCACACTGTCAGAACAGTTTTGAAGACAGGCAGTATTATTCAGGGAACAAAATGACATCACTTGCCAAGATTGCCACAACTGCTACATGTCCTTTTAGCTATTATCAATATCAACACTCACCACACATCCGATAAATGGGAAGTTTTGAAACAAAACACTGTGGTCTCACACTACTAGCAGAGGAAGCTTGGCTAACACGATTTGTATCAAAGGCATCAGCTCCTTCCATTACATGCAGCATTTCCCATCTAATGGCTTAAACACTCTGTATGGCTCAAGACCTAAGAAGCCTACAAGATTGGGTATAACAACCCATCATAGAATCATAGAATGGTTTGGGTTGGAAGGGACCTTAGAGATCATCTAGTTCCAATCCCCCTGTCACAGGCAGGGACACCTCCCACTAGCCCAGGTTGCTCAAACCTCATCCAGCCTGGCCTTGAACCCCTCCAGGGATGGGGCATCCACAGCTTCTCTGGGCAACCTGTTCCATCGCTTCACCACCCTCACAGGAAAAAAATTTCTTCCTAGTATCTAATCTATATCTGCCCTCTTTCAGCTTGAAACCACTACTCCTAATCCTATCGCTCTACTCCCTGATAAAGAGTGCCTCCCCATATCTCCTGTAGCCCCCTTTCAGTACTGGAAGGCTGCTATAAGGTCTCCCCAGAGCCTTCTTTTCTCCAGGCTGAACCACCTCAACGCTCTCAGTCTGTCCTCATACGGGAGGTGCTCCAGCAATCAGACCATCTTCATGGACATCTTCTGGCCTTCCTCCATGGCTCCAACAGGTCCACACCCTTCCTGTTCTATGGAGTCATTTTTGTTTAGAATTAGCACTGATAACTGTTTTTCCAACATGTTGTTTGGAACTTGAAAATCTTCATATGCAGACTGACCACTTCAAAAACTAATCTTCTTTCCATTAAAGCTCAAGAAAATATGAATAGCCTTTAAAGCACTGTCACTTAAGATACAACCAGCAATAGCAAAATTGGAAATTAAGTGGGGGGTGAACCCAAAACTCAAAAGAACGGACAACTTAAACTGACCTTTGTGGACCTTCAAAGTTCCAAGTAAGCCCTCATTTCCAGATCTGCCTTCCCATTAGCACTCTGCACAAAGCAAGCACATTACTTCCCCCAACAACCCAACTTTCCTTCCCTTTTGGAACGCAAAGCGGAAAAGAAATCAGCTGACCTTCTGAACAGTAGTAGTGAGATCCAAGCAGAGCTGAATGATTCTGTTCTTCATTGATGAAAAGTCAGCAATACCTGTAAATGGGGTCCTGCAACAAGAGAAAATTCCCCTTAGATCAAAGGGACTTCTCCAATCCTGCCTTACGAGCAAGGAATAGCATGTGAGAGCAAGAGCTGTAACTGACAAGCAAGCACAAGGACACAGTTTTACAATTTAGATATTCACGACTGCATAGTCCCGCTCCATCCTTGTGCCGAAACTGGTGAATATTCAGCCCTGTGGTAAGCAAGTTCACAGAGTAAAACCAGAAGAAATGGTCAATTTTCCCAACTACAGTTCTCTCAGTTACATGCTCAAGTCAGATCACACTGTTGTAAAAAATCACACCCTTGGATTTGCCAGTGACTAGATTTCTACCTTCCAAGTCTTTGATTACTAAACTCAGACTAGAGAAAAAAAAAAAAACAACTTCTCTAAAGAAGAAAAAAGGATTTTCATATTTTACACACAGAGGTGCAGTAAGGCTCAATCTTAGAAAAGGATCGTTACAGGTAGGGCAGCTTTAGAGCCTACAGAGTCTCACCTCTGACCCTCCAGACAGCTGAAAGGGCTAGAAGGGGAGTTCATAAGTAACCCCAGCAGGTCTGGAAACAGACAAGCCAACCACCTTGCTGACAGTAAGTTGCACAAGAAATTCAGGGCAAGCAGCCAGCAACAGGGTGAGAGGAGAGGACCAGGTGAGAGACCCAGGCTGTTAACGTCACTGCCTGGACACAGAACCAACTCCTTGATGGAGAGCAGGGATACTGAAGGATAAAAGCTCTCCTTGCTGCTGGTCCCCACGCAACAATCTTCCTGACCTTTCTTCTCAGGAAGGCTAGCAAGGGGCTTTAAGAATTTACATTCATCTGTTATCCTGACCAGCATCCTAGCCAGCACCTGACTGGCTCTGTTGCCTTTCTGCTTCCACTGCAGCTGTCACCAAAAAAAAAAAAAAATCCAGCTCTTGCCAGTAAATAAATAAATACGTAAATGGCAGAGGGACAGTTTCTCCCACTGCTCAGTTTTCACATCATAGAGCTAAGGCTATAATTTCAACGAAACATTAAAAAAACCTTTTAGAAAGGAACCTGCCAATGACAAGCAAGTTAGAAGATGAGAGAAGAAGTCATATGTATGAGAAACTGATGCAAAAACAGGTCATCTCCCCTGAATGGGAAAACTGCTATTTTAGAGATACCAGTTTGGATGCAATATTAACAGTTTCACTGGTTTTAGCAAGACTGGAAGCTCAAGAGTAGATACCCTAGATTAAATTTGTCCACTGGAGGCATTCTGGTAATATCAAAAAAAGGGAGTGAGCAAGATCAAAAAGATCTTTATACCCAAGCATCTAAAAATTGCCCTGCAAGGGGAAACAATTCATTGTAGCAGTAAATTAAAATATTAGGATTTTTATCTTACCTGTCCAGCCATGCAAGCAAGGCTTTAGCAGCACCAATAAGCTCTACCACAGAAGTAAGGAATTCATTGGGGGGCTTGCGAGAGGTATTTCCATCGTAATTTGAATTTTTCCTACGGCTGCTGATGTAATTCTGCAGATTGTTGGATGATGCTCGCAGCTTGAGAACCAGGTTCTTCATATTGTCTGTTTCAAGGCCGTAGTTCTGCAAAGAATATTAAGTTGGATAAGTCTCCCTATTGAGTCCTATTTATTATACCCCAAGTTACAAACTCATCTGCAATTAGAAGTCTGAGGATTTGCCCATTTTTTTCTGTTTTTTTGGCAAAAATGCCTTCTAAGATTTGTTCTACACTACAGCCCCTAAAGAATGATTTTGTAGGTGCCAAACCCCTCAGTTTCTGACAATAATGAGATCTGACGACACTTTTCAATCAGAATGAAGCCCCAGTGTCCTACCAGATGTCATTTACCTTTAAATGTAAATGTAACAGGATTGTGTTGTTCTTGCTAAAGGGAAGCAAAAGCTAGTTTTTCTTAAAATATTTTCTATTCTGTGGTACATAAACAGTGAAATAACATTTCATTCACAACTAAAGATAAGTTTCATCTGGCAAGAGATAAAAACATCTACAGGAAGGAAATGTAATTTCACAGTCAAAAGCTGGAATAAATATTTGGATCACAAGTTTTCAGTAACTGTGCCCCTTGATTACAGCACTGCCATTATTTGCAAGCTTGAGGACTATACATAGTCCTTCTTAGACATCATATTTTTCATTCAACAGTATCTTTAGAAAAATATTTGAAACAAAGAATCTGTAAGTACTGCCTGTAACTTCAATTTTATAAATTCAAATACTAGACCACACTCTAAGATTAAAAACCAACTGTTTTAAGCAACACATTGATCACCTCATTCCAAACTCATCAGAAATGCTACATTATATCTGCTCTGAAGGCAACTCAATTTTGCAATTAAAATTTTGCTGTCAGTGTGCAAATGTGTGAGTTACATAGCAATATGTTGCCAAGGACCTTTGATTTTGAGTTATCCCTCCTTGTAAAACCTCTGTGGCCACCTTCTGAAAGTTAAGACCCTGGCAATGCTTAGCTCTTTTAGAGTGAAAATTCCTCCTGTTCTTACAACAACAACACCCAACCAACCCACAACAAAACAACCATTAAGCAAAACAAAACACCCACCAAAAAAAAAAACACAACAAATCAAAAAAACAAAAATGCCTTTCTCTATTCTTTCGCTGCTGCAGCAGATTCTTGCAACCAACCTCCAAGTTCCATAGTTTATCAGCTATGTTATCAGCTATATTATCTGGTCCTTCTTCCTTTCCCTGTCAAAAAACTAAAGCAATTAAAGTACATTTAATTCCATGCAATTCCAAGTTTCCAGGGATTCCCAACACCTCCACTTAGGATCACAGCATCACCCAGGCTGGAAGGAAGCTCAGGAGGTCTCAGGCCACCCTCCTGCTCACAGCTGTGAGCTCAGACCAACTCATTTAGGACTTTATCCAGTCAGGTCTTAAAAATCTCCAAGAACAGAGACTGCACAGCTTCTCTGGGTGACCTGATCCACTGTCTGACTGCCTGCAGGGTGAGAAAGTGTTTCCTCAAACCTAGCCTAAACCTCTAGTTCCAAAGTCTCCCGCTACACGCCACCATAAGCAGCCCAGATCTGTTCATTTGGGCCGCATCCACTCACGGTAGTTGCTGGGGGGGGCTCTGCCATCCAGACTATGCACACCCATGGTAGACGCTGGGGGAATGCTGTTAAGTCTCCCTGAAGCCATCTCTTCCCCAGGCTGAAGAAGTCCCAGTCCCTCAGCCCCTCCTCACAGGCTCTGACCAGCGCAGCAGCCCTGACCAACCCAGCAGCCCTCCACTGAACTTGCTCTGGTTTGTCCATGTCTTTCCTGCACTTGGGGGTGAGGGGTCATATGTAAACAAACAAGTAAAGGATGATAATCACTTCCCTCCCTCTCCTGACCACGCTCCCAGTAATGCAGACCAGGATGCTGCTGACTTCTTTGCTGCCAGGGTACACTGCTAGCTCATGGCTCTGTTTCCTCTGTGGTCAAGCATCCACAAAATAGGCTGGAATAACTTACACCAAGCGAGTTACAAAAAATGAATCACAACCTCTGCCTCAAAAAAACCCACTAGCGTAAGGAGAGGTTTCAGCTACTCAGCTACCTTTAAAATACCTACCGCCTCCTATGGATAAGATCCCAGTGGGTGCAGGTTACGCAACTGCTTCCCTCCTGCCCCTGAGGGCTCTTGGCAGGGAAGTACTCTTAAAGCATAGCCAGGAGTAGGGGTTGAGAGGATACGTCCAATTAAAAAAAACGCCAAATGTTGCAACAGCAAAGGATATCCTTGAATTTTCCAGGATCACAGAGAGGGAAAGATTTGGATTACTAAACAATGTAAAAGCACTTGCATACTCTCATGTGTGAGCTTATCACTTTTTAATTTTAACAAAATACCCCAAAACAAACAAAAAAACCCCAACCAAAAAAACAAGAACATCATTCAGAGGTATTTCTTGCACTTAGTTTTCTCCTCTTCACAGGACATTCCATATTCATCTATTTTTGGAGGAATACTTTTTTTGCCAACAGGTCTGGCTGTGGGTTAAATTCCTGTGAACAGAAGAATTTGGAAGTAGCCACATACCAGAAATCTCCCCCTTTAATGGGGAATTGGAGGATACTGACCCCACTCTTTCCATAAAGGGAAAGAAAATACAAAAGATTTTTTTTTCTCTACAGTGATATAACCATCTAATCACTCTGGTCAGAACTTCAGAGAGCCTTCATATATTTAAGTATCTCCAGATCTTTGTCATTCAGGCGCAGAAATTGTTCCCACCACTTGTTGGTGTCTGCAATTAGACAAGGCCCCAGCACTTAATAGGACACATACTGATACACCAGGTGAGATTTTGGTTTTGGCCCTAAAACATTCATATGCACCTCTTTGCACCTCTTTCACCTTACTTATACAGGGGGTCAGACCCATGTGACTTTTCCAGTTCAGCTAGTTTTTAAATAATTCTGTCAAGTAGTTCTCAGTTTTGTGGTAGACTTCAGCAACACAGGTGTAGCCTCTGGACACAGAGGAGCTCCAGCTTGTGACTACAACTGGCCTCCCCAGCAGCCTGCCAAGAGCACATGACAGCTAAGCGCTCTAGTCACTGCACTAAGTTTTCCTGCAACTTCTCCCAGGGAGTCCACAGAGTGCACTTAAGGTATCTAATCCACCATGCCTGTCCAGCACAACAGAGAGCACACAGCTCATCAGTACAGGTGACCAAATTCTCCAAATTTGACCTGTTTTCTCTAATACACAGAAGACGTTATGCCCCTTCACCAGACACAGCAATGCTTCTATCCGAGCTGATGCTATCTGACCACCTCACACATAACCACCTATTTCTGCTGTTTTTCTGCTCCGTCACTTGCAGTGTCCAGTCTGTTAGGAGGGCTTATTTGGGGAATTAAACCATTCAAAAAAAAAAAATCTACTCCTTTTTCACCGGTGTGTTCTCAGCTGGTTTAGCTCCCTGAAGCAGCTCACCTGAGGGTTAGGTAGGTACAAGCACAAAAAAAATCACTAATCAGAGGAGAAGAGGGAGTGGGAGGCAGCAGCTGACTTGTATTAATTTAACTTGTCACAGAGCTGCAGCCCCAATTCAGGACAGATAGGAATGTTGATAGTGTGGCAACACACCAAACAGCCTTCACAGCAACACACAGTTGAAGTGCAAAGTTTAGCAGGCCTTTTTTAAATATTTCAACAGGACTGAGGCTACAATATTTAACAGATTATTATTTAGGCAACCAAAAGGTTATAGAAGTTGCTCATGAACCAAAGAACACATTATATTTTCCTATCATTCCCAATTTAAAACATCAAAGTTGCTTTCATCAAAACACAAGTTGAAGCCAGCAGTCAAGAGCACCTTACGTCAAACATTCCCAGGTTGTCATTCATTAACCTGGGGAGTCACATGCAGGGCTTGAACAAGAGACAGCACACACAAGACAGCACATTCACGCAAGAACACAGTTTCTAAACTCCATTACATTTAATGAGAAAGTACACTGACAAAAAAATTGCTCAGTGTCAGGCAGCCAACAACATTTAAAAAAAAAAAAAAAGGGGGTGGCTAGTCAAAGCCAAAAGAGCACAGCAGTTGTATCAGAGCTGACTTGGGCTGATCCAGAGCTCTGCTACTGTGCAAGGGCAACATCACCTTCACCTTCAGTGTCATGTTCACATGCCACAGTGTGACAAGCTGGGTCTGCTGGCTGATCCAACTGAAAACTAGCTTGAGGGGGAAAAAAGAAAAAGAATAAAAACAGACTGAATGCCTGCTCAAAAGGTGATCCAACTCACTGCAGGCTTCCGTAAACACTAGAGTTAACCCAAGGTACTGTCACAGTCACCCATTCTTGCTCTCTCCCTTTTTAAAAAAAAAAAAAAAAAAAATCCCAAATGGAGTCCCAAATTTCCTAATAAACATCACTAAATTTATGTTGAGACTTAAAAAATTTAAGCCTTATGAAGTGGTGCATAGATGTAGTGCTTTTGACAAGGATTAGCCACAAAGGATAAGTCTTCACGTACACATTTTCTATTTTATGTTATGATGTTATATTTTGCTGCACTGCAAATAAGCTGGCAGAACATTACTACCAGTGTAACTATCAAAGGCAAAATGCTAAAAATAATGTTCTTTTTGTTTTGTGGGGGTCCTTGAGGGTCTTTTTTTTTTTAGATTGCTGAAGACTAGTATCTCTTCTAACCTCAAAAAACCAAAAAAAAACAGCTGCTTTTTTTGCTTCCAAACTCTCCCATCATACTGTGTAGGTAAAGACTCAGAAATCTAATCCAAAGAACATGTTAAAAGTGAAAATATTTGCATAGTTTCCTACTAATGCTTGCATTGTTTTACATTTATTAAACCCAAACAGGCAAGTCAAGGAATGATGAGTAAGCACTCAGTTTTCACCACTACTCCATGCGCTTTTTGTCCCAATTATTTGTCTGAGAAAGCTTATTTTCTGGATCCCTGCCCCTGCTTTTGTGGTTTTGCATGAGTTGAAAAAGCATATTTATGTGTGTTTGTTCCCCCCCTCGCCCAAATACTTCAGTCAACAAAGAAATGCCTCTGTCCCATTCCTTTTCTCCCCTAAGCAAATATTGTCACTGACAAAAAGGTGGAGGCACTCAAGTTGATGTTTTCTTCCCCTCTGGGGAACTCAGTTTCTTTGATATATCCTCTAAATTCCTTAAATAAGTCTTCAATGCCTGTTCAGAAGAGTCTATTAGACCAGCTCGAGAGCAACAGAAAAGTGGTCACAAGAAACCTTGACTTTCTATCCCTGTCCACACTCTCTCCTGTTGCCTCTTCAGCTGCAGCTTTGTTGCACATTTGGCCACCACTATGAGGAGATGAAGGAACACCACCTCATCACCAAAGCAGCAAAGAAAGGTGAACTCATTTCTCTTCCAGCTGTACCGGTTCTAGAGTTCACTTACTGGGGCAGCAAACACCATACCTTGCAGACATATTTTCAGCTTGGCAGCTTAGCTGCCAAACAAGGCTCTAGCCCTATAAAATCAGACTGCCTTCACACTGTAATTTTAATTTTATGACTGACTGACCTACTGGAAAGGTCTGTACAGTCAATGCTTGAAAAGAGTCACTTCAGGAGAAAGATGCTCCAAAGACAGCTGCTTCACCGCCTTTAGAGCTGCAAGTGTTCTTGTGGTGTGAGGGAACCAAAGCACTGATGTGAAGGAAGCTCAGCTGCAAAACTGCCAAATAAAAACTAGACGAAAAGAAATTCTTCTCCAGGACTGAGGAACCATCAAAAGCCCCTCTCAGCCCTTCTCCCTCCGTAAGAACAACTTTCAAAGCCTGACCTCAGGCTGGCCCAGCCAATGCCATATTTCCACAGTGTGAGCTTAAAGCATAGTGGGGAGGGGCAAAAGAGAGGAAAAAAAAAATCCCCAAAATAGTGCCTTTGCTTTGTAATTCAAGACCTCAGAAGTTAGGGAAATGTCACCATATATACACACACAAAAAAAAAACCCCATCCACTAAGGGATATCAATACACAGACCCACTTTTAAAGAACAAATACAGGTAGAATAGGGAAACCTTTATTCTCTCCCACAAAAAAAAAAAAAAAACAAGA